>CABHPH010155912.1:30037-40482 GCA_902168325.1 Peromyscus nudipes | reverse complement strand
AATGTAAAATGAGAAAATAGGATAAGCACAGGGTAAATATTAGATTTCCAAACAAAGAAATGAAGAGAAACAAAAGACAGACATACAACTATGTTCAGAATATGTTCAAACAGCTTGTCATTACTAACAATCACCACATGAGAATAAATTCCTCCTCTCCATGTGTAGCCCATGCTGCATTATTATGATGCATTAGATTCAATCTGAGTACTAATGATAATGGGTGGTCTAGTAGCTAAACATGGCCCCCAATTACTACTGAGTGCCCTCTCCTTTTGTGCCTACAAAACAACTGTCATCAATATTCTCTCATAGAGTGTTTTCTTATCAGCATTGTGTCCTCAAAACATCCCTGGAAAGCAGATCGATATTGATGAGCTCTGCCGAGGAAAACAGAAAGGTATGGAGAATTTAAGTGAAAATGAAAAGAAACGGCACCACCATTGCAAAACAGGATTTGGGTTATAAAGAGAGCTGACATAGGGGCTTTGGGGCTGTAATTTCAAGAGGGCATAATTTAGGGAATGCAATGAGTCCTGGTTTTCAGTCCCCTCTCAACTCCAGTGAAAAGCACATAATCCTTAACCACTGCACTTGGCAAAATTGTATTGTAGCTTGTAGCACAGAACCGTGGAGTATGTTTTTACTTCTGAAGAGTACAGTGTAACCTCAGAGGTAAAATTTTACTTCTAAGAAGAAAATGGTACATCTGAGTTCTGAACCCAGTATAATCCATTTGGATTGTGTTCCCTAGTTACAAATAAACTAACATACACTTATCGAGCCTCTATAGTGCTGCTTTCTAAAGGCAGAGAGAGACAGGAAAAATAGGAAACGAATGAAGTCCTTCCCTAAGCGAACTTATAAGGGAGGAGCAGGCAAATTCTTGCACAAAGTAAAGGCCAAACAAGACTTCATAAAAGGCCTAAGTAGATTTTTCTGGGTGTATAAATGACAAGAAACTACATGAATGCTTCTTGTAGAACTTGAACTGATGACTATTTTGGACACATCCATCAGGGTGCATGGTACTAGGGTTGGCCAAAGGAGGTGAGCTGTAAAGACTAACCCTGTGTTAAACTGGGAAGACAGATAAGGTTAAAGGAAACCAGCATGGAGGTGTCTGGCATTATCTGAATGTGATTATATCTTTTTTGAGTTGAATTCCACTGATAGGTCTTGCTTTCCCAGGGGCATCACTACTCAGACACAAGCGAGCTTAGAAGTCATTTGGTAAGAAATAGTTCTTAACTCTGACATGAGCAGTTAGGAGGGAAGGATGAGCAGACATTTGCTTTGGGAGCAAAAGGTGCTGAGCTTAATGCCCATCATCTCCTGGAGATTATGATATATTATATACACACATGAAATCATTGCAGCTGCTTGCTATTTCCAAGGGGTTAGAGTCCACAGCCTTTTATATCCAAATGTCTGGTTTTCAATCTGGCTGTATCTTGAAATCTGTTTTGAATACAACTTAGAGAGGTTTTGGCCAAGCATGCAGGGACTAACCTTCAAGCACAACAGAACACTAGGAGAGCAGCCTGACCTTTGCAATAAATTTAATTTGATGCTTACAATCTAACCTAGAGTCTGTAGTCTTTATTCACATGACAGAGTCACAAGGCAATTTAGCAGGCATTATTAAAGTCCAGTTAAGCTCATCAGAGGGGAGAATTGAGGTTGATGTATTTCAGGATACCAGTGCATTGGCAGAACTGTGTGGGGAAGGAGCTACAGACTTCTAGAAATAAAGTATAAGAAGCCACACTTCTTATATACATGTGGCATATAATAAACACCTAGCAAGAGCTGATTTAGGGAATGAGGCTAATGAGTAAGGTGAATCCAATGTCTGATAACTAGCCAACCTCTTCTCTACCACATATAGATGCACCTTTAAGCTTGATAAGCTTCCTACATATGGAGGTTATTTAGCATACATCAGAGAGCTCAGGGTGAAGATAGAAAGAAGGTGCATAGACTGGGGATGGTACAAGCATGGCTCCCTTCTGCATGATTTTTCTTATGGCAGCTAGTCGTAATGAGTCTGTAGCTGCGGTCTATTATTCAAAAACGAAGAAGCACAAGGGATAGTAACATATAGGGAAGGATGCACCTTCCTCAAATGAACTAAGAGACTCTCCACAGGAGAACCCTGTTGGGTTTCCAGAAAGCCTCTGTAACAGTAGTCTCAACTAAGTACTACCCAGGAGGAACTAGCATTCCGGTCACTATGCTCCAACAAGTATATTATATACACAAAGGCCTATGACTCCATGCAGAGTGGGAAAGCTTGACTTGATTTAGGCAATACAATAATGGAGCTTTCTGAATCTGATTCTTTACTTGAACATTCATTATAATGATCCACTCTACTCTTCTTTCTTTACCAGTTATATTTACATTCTATTAGTAAATATAATTCATAGAGGATGACAACGAAATAAAAATTATCTAATTTGTTTCCATCACAGGAGCAAAAGGAATCCTTCAATGCAATGGTCTGTTTTTACATTACTCTATTCATGTCAGTAAGTTTATTTTTAATAGTTAAGGTTTATAGCATTAAATCTCATTGATCATCACAGAGTCAGTACACATTTAATATCGCAGAGATAATCCAGTTTTGAGTGAGGGACCTTCCTCATTTATTTCCCAGGAACTGAACATTTCTCAGACTAAGAGTATTTTGTAGCACAGAAAGAGTGCTGGTTTTGTACCTTTCTAAGAGATATTCGCCATTAGTGTGATTCTCTAAATGGCAATTCAAATTTTGCCTTATATGAATAGTCAACTAGGTACCTGAAAGATTTCCCCTGCTAGGTTGTAAAAGCTCCTAATGGCAGGGAAGGTATGCAATACACTTTTCAATTATGCCACCCCTCCCACCATATAATGAACAAATAGCCATCACAATTCTATTATATTTTCTCTTTCAATATGATGGCACTATTGACTGTATGTAATGCCTGACCATAATTGGTGGCTCTCACTATTTGTTGATTCTTTAAAAGTAGAAGTGCTATTGTGAAATTTTATATATATTTCCTTCAAGTTAATATTGCTACTATTTCCCATGTTTATATCTTCTAACACTAATTATACTTATTTTATATAACAATTACTAAACTATGAGGATTCTCCTGACAAGTTGATTAATTTTGCCTAAAACATGTTCACAAATAGTTACGAGTAATATCAAGGAAGTCGGGAATAAAGTTTAAAACACTCAAACATCAGAATGACATTGGCAACTAAACATAAAAGGATACATTTTATCACTGGAGATGGGTCTGGAAGATACTTTATTTTTTGGTTTTTCCAGACAGGGTTGCTTTGTGTACCCTTGGCTGTCTTGGAACTCACTTTGCAGACCAGGCTAGCCTCGAACTCTGAGATCCTCCAGACCCTGCCTCCTGAGTGTTGGGATTAAAGGCACGCACCACTGCTCAGCTTGAAAGATACTCCTGCTATGATGTTATTGCAACTTGGAAAAATAGCACGGTGCTCTTGGTCACAAGGGATCATTTAGAGGGCTCCCGAAAGTGCCCACTTACCAACCAATACAGAAAGTCTTTCAATATATTTAAAAATTTATGATTTATTTTTAAATTATGTTGATGTGTCTGTGTGGGAGTAGTATATGCGAGTACAGGTGCCCAAGGTCAGTTGGATCCCTTAGAGCTCGAGTTATAGGTGGTTGAGAGCTGGCAGATGTGGGTGCTAGGAACCAAATTCAGGGCTTCTGGAAGAGCAGCATGTGTTCTTAACCATTTAGCTGTCTGGGGGGGGGGGAAGGGGGCAGCAAAGAAACTCAACAAGCAATATAGGCTATTGTCACTGTACTTATTTGCCTCCCAGAACTTGAGGAAAGACTCTACTGTTGAAATACTACACACTTTGAACACAGGACCTGAATGAATAGAGCTGGAACAGACCCTATAGCCTCCTCCCTGAGGAATAGCCAAGGAGGAAAAAGCAATGATAGTCCTACTCAGTTGTAAATCCTACAAACACAATAATGACAGGCCTAGCAAGATATTCAATAGTATAGTAGTGGCACTTTTATCTTGGTGGTAACCAATAGCTATTTAATTGAACTTAAGACCTACTCAGTAGAAAGGGATGCATGCCTAGTACTATAAACATAGGCAATTACCCCAATTACCCATAGCTGAAGATATCATAGGCCCTAGAGGAGAACCTACTACTACTACTGTTTTCTTAAACCAATATACCTTCTAACTGCATTGTAAGTATTTGTTCTCATACCCCCAGACAATTATAACTCTTATCACTCATCAAAGAAGCTTCTTTTTGCAGCAAACAGAGACTATTACAGAGTTTCACAACCAGTCAAAATGTAGAAAACAACTGGCCATGGCTACCCACCCTCAGTTGATACATCTGTAGCACAATCCCTACACACAAGGTGCAGGAAATATGATAGAAGTTGAAGAGTAACAGTTGCAAAAGCCACAGGACCAGAATGCCTACTGAGAGACAGTGTCTTCTAGACATGACAGAGAAGCTGTGGCCATGAAGTTTATCCTTTCCAACACACTTGTGTGTGTGTGTGTGTGTGTGAAAGTGATGATTAAAGAAGAGATTATGAATGTGAGAGGGAGTGGGAGGCACAGGAAGAATTGCAGTGGGAAGAGAGACAGGTGGAAGTGATGTACAGTACTCACAAAATTCCCAAAGTAATAAAAAAAGTAAATTAAAAAAGACAAAGTAGTAATTCTCATGTGCATATTAAAGAAAAACTCAGAAGCATTATGTTACTGTATGACATTATCTTAATGTATAGGCTACTTCTCAGGTTGCAAGCTGCACACACAAAAAGAAGTTAGAGTGCACACTAATTAATAGTTTCAAATGGCATGCCACTGAATGGTGCAGAGGGGGAAGACCCACCAGAAGTCTTTATTAGTGAATTTTAAGAAAATACTCCAGAAATAACCTCTTTACCCTTCATCAACTGCAATAAAAAAAACTCCAACAAAGTGAAGCTCTTTCCCTATGGGATTTCCTCATAAAGCTGAGGTTTCATGTGAAGGATCAATGTCTACAGAATACACACTGAAAGTGAGGCTGGGCATTCATGACACAGAAGAGCTCTGGCATGCATGCCTAGTGGAAGAGAGTGATAGGGAAGTTACAGGCATCTCCAATTTTCATGCCTATGTCTACCGCTTGCTAAGCTGCATCAGCTTCAAGTGCAAAGATGTCATGCTGGAGATTTCACTTATGCAAGAGACCAATGGAATGCTTATACATGAATAGAAATGACCTTTCCAATAAAGGAGAAATTTGGATCTTTTAGTTGGTCTGAAGTCTGTCAGGGGTATTTCATGCTGCTGACACTAGAAAAAATGTATTCTTTTCAACACAGTTTAGTCTTATTTCCCCTTTCCTTCCAGTCTCTCTCTAATGACTGGTAGACGAGTCCGACTTTATAATGATCTAGAGGTCTGTGAGTGGTCTCTTTCTTTCCTTGGAATGTAACATACTTCAAAGAAGCAACAGAATAATTACTGAGGAAATTTATTCTTTTCAAAGGGATGGAGACTTTTTGTTATAAGCCAGAACGAAGAACTACGCCCTCTAACTCCATGTCAAGATAAGGGCCCCTGGATGAGAGGAGTGTCTGGTGGTGGGAAGGACTGCTCGCTCAACCAACAGGCAGTCATTGGGCCAAGAATACTACTATGTTCTCCTCATTAGATAAGAAGCACCACAATAGGGAGGCTAGAATGGGTGAAGAGAAAACAATGAAAATAAGATTATAAATAAATGAACAGAAGCAAAGTATACGGCACAATATGGCATGCATGCCAATGATGAGGGATGTCCTGTATGCTGCAAATATCTGTTGCTTTTATTGGTTAATGAACAAATCTGCTTTGGCTTATAGAAGGGCAGAATATACCTAGGCAGGAAAGCCAAACTGAATACAGGGAGAAAGAAGGGTGAAGTTGAGAGAGACGTCATCCAGCCATCCAAGGAGCAAGATGCCAGCAGACTGGTAATGCCATGGCCACATGGCAATACATAGATTAGTAAAAATGGGTTAATTTAAGTTGTAAGAGCTAGATAGTAATAAGCCTGAGCAATAGGCCAAACAGTTTGTAATTAATATTAAGCCTCTGAATGATTATTTATAAGCTGTGGGATGGGGCAGGACAGAAAAAAGCCTCTGGCTACAAGATAGCACTTGCCAAGTACTTCATGTGCACCCATTATGGTAGTAAGCACTCTGTATGCATCTAACCATTACGGCAACTTTGTAAGGTAGATATTACTATGATTCTAATTTTATGGGGGAAGCAAACTAAGTCTTTCAAGTTTAAGTAATTTGATCCAAGGCTCCAAAACTAGTAAAAGATGGGATCACTGTGAAGCTAGTTCTTTCATCTGGCCCCATTTGCTAAGAATTGTGTTTGGTAGGTTAGTTATGCTGAATTCTCATAGCAATCTTAATTTGTAGGTATACCCCATTTCTATTTATAGTTATAGGTAGGTGTGTGTGTGTGTGTGTGTGTGTGTGTGTGTGTGTGTGTGTGTGTATGTGTGCATGGGGGGAGGAGATTCTAACTTGTTCAAGGTTGCATAGAAGTAAATGGCAGATGAAGGATTATAACCCAAGTTTGTGTCTAAAAAGTCCATGCTGTTTGGCTAGGGAGATTAATCAATTGGTACTGGTAGGTGGATGGAAGAGTTGAGAATAACCTGGATATTTGGCAATAAGAACATGAGAGGTTGCACAGTTGAACTGGAATTATATTCTATTTTCTCTTAGGGATAATGTTACATAGGATATAGAAAGGGTGATAAAAGACACAGGAAGATATGGGATAACTAACGGCTATCTCTTTGTCCCAAATCTACAAGAGAATGAGAGATCATTTGGAACATAAGCCAGAACTAATAGAATAATACTATACGAGAATTGGTTTATCTCAGTACTGTTGCGCTCATCTCCAAATTCACCCTTGACTACTCTATGAAAAACCATTATGGGCACTTTAAATACATCCCTTTCCCATCTGGCAGAGTTTTACATTTTTTCAGTAGAGGGTGCTAGACAGATTCTTTTCAAGAGGAAAGGACTTTTCTTTTTGGCTTCTGTAATGGAAGCACTCAGTATCTTCAATGGCCAGTTACAATAGCTCAAAAAGTACCAATTTCTGCAGTGCATGAAACTTCTCAAGCATGCAGCTCCTGTGGGGAGGGTAATCAGGGCACCCAGCAGCCAAATGCTTTACCTAAGACTCTTCAATCAGAGGGCTTAATATCAGAGTATCTATAGAGGGATACCTCCCTGTGACCAACTTTCCTCGGCATATAGAGGATGGATTTCCCAGAAGTTTTTCAGGGCACAATTTGAGAAAGTCTTGCTGAAGCGGTGCTTTGGCAATCCTGTTGCCAATCAGTGAGCCGTAACTGTGCCCTTTCTTATAAGATCTAGATCTTAACACGGGGGAAAGTTTCATCCTAGATATTCTAGTTCAACTGTAGCAACAGTGGTTGTGCCTTCTATCTGTTGACTGTATACTGTTTGTAGATATCTTTGCTTCTTAATAGCTAGTCCTTTGTTACACCCAATATTTATGTTAAACCTGTGTCATTCAAATCACTGTGTGGTTTCTCTACTGATTTTCCCAGGCCAATGTAATGACTTCCTTTTCCTGCCTCTCACTGTTTATTATTCCTAGGGCAGGGATGCTTCTATGAGACAGTGTGGGCAGGGAGGGTGATCTGTTCCTAGAGATGAGGTCCAAAGACAAAAAGGGAACTAGTGTCCTGCCCCCTTGCCAGCCCCAGGAGGGGCTGGAGACTGTCTGTTCTGCTTTCCAAGAAGAGAAAATTAGTTACAACATGTGTGGTTTCTTTGGTGCTGGAACTTTTTCAGTGAAGATGAAAGAACTTGCTAGGTTGGAAAGGCAAGCAGAGTCTGAGGAACACAAGGGCCAAAGCACTCAAGTGGTTTATGATTCCTACCAATTGCAGTAATACTTGAAGTTACACAGGTCAGGTTTTCTACAGCAAACAAGTATTTGTCATGAGAGCCTAAAATTATTTCTATTCTTAGTAAAATACTGAATTCAGAATCCCTGATGACTGACAGGACTTCTTTTCAAAGCTCAAAGCTTGTTCCCACCAATTTAAGAGATCAATTACTTTCATTTTTCTTACACCTTGCCTTCACTTAGAAACATATAACAATGTTTAGACAACAGAATGTATCATGAATGTTGGGGAAAACAAACTTCTGAACCTTTAGCATAGAGGTTAGCTACTCAGAGTTTACAGGATAGCACATTTTGCAAGTATTATAAGCAAAACCATTTTTCACCAGTGACAGAACACCATCATAATTTTTGTATTACTCATGGATTTGTACAGCTGAGTTCTTTTTTGCATAACATGTTTTCCAAAACACTCAGTAATTAACCACTACCTACCTACTTTTCTATTCTTTATGTATCTCTGATCTGACTAGCTTCTACAACAATTCTCCTTCCCCAAAGCTCAACAAATGCAAAATGGAAGGAAGTAGTTAAATAGATATGAATAAGGAAATGTAAATCTCAAGGTCTGGTAGTCAGCTAAAATGTTTTCCATATGTGATACAAATAAATCTCTGGAGTAGTTAGGAAGTAGTGGCCCAGATCAAATTTAAAAACACAGAAAGCTTCATAGTTAATCAGCCTGCTCAACCACTAGGATGATTTGGATACACACCCCATGTGTTATGGGTCTCACAGTAATAACAACTGCCATTTGGAAGCCACAGCAGCTTCCCCCAAAAGGTGTTTAGACAGAATGCCTATAAATAGTTTTAGAGACTTCCATGGCACTTTGGGTCATGTAGAACATGGGATTTTGTGCACAGGTGATTTTGCATATGATTTCTCTTCTCCTAGAACACTAACCCATTGGATTCCAGAAATTCAGTGTAACTCTAGTCTCTGCTTCTTTCCAGTTTCTGGTCATTCCAACCTTGACTCTGATCCCAGGTCTAGGAAACCTTCATTGTTTTTTCCTCCCTTATCCCATGTAGGTGCAGACAGAGATCACAGCTCCAAATATGGAGTGGGAAAAAGAATATTGCTTCAGGGCACCTTGATAGTTTATACTGCAACAGTTGGGACAGGGAGAATAAGTGACATGTAGGAGTTTAGTGCTCCAGCTTGTACTTCTTTGTGAAGACTCAGCAACTCACTCATACTGACTGACTAGGGGTTGCTGAAAACCAGTGTAGGACTGCTGTCACTTACACAGTACCTTCACTTGAAAATCAAATCCTTTGATGTTGCCATTGTCATGACTACGTATTAGGGCACCAACTGTGAATTAGTTACTTTTCTACTGGTGTGATGAAACACCAAGGTAACTTATAGAAGGAATGGTTCATTATTTGTGTTTATAATTCCACTGTGATAAAAGTCTATTACCATAACGGCAGGGAAGTGTGGCAACAAGCAGTCAGATATGGTGGCTGGAGTGGGAAGCTGAGAGCTCATATCTCAAAACACAAACACAAAACACCATCAGGAATGGAATGTGGCTTTTAAATCTCAGTCTACCAAATGACACACTTCATCTAGCAAGCCCATACTTCCTAAACCTACCCAAACAGTGCCACTAAATAGGCACCAAGTATTCAAACATCTGAACCTTCTGGAGGATGTGGTGGTTTGAATAAGAATGGCCTTCATAGGTTCATATGTGCAAATACTTGGCAACACCCTACACATACACACACACACACACACACACACACACACACACACACACCCCATTGGTGGAACTACTTGGGAAGGATTAGAAAGTGTGGCCTTGTTGGAGGAGGTGTGTCACTTGGGGCAGGCTTTAAGGTTTCAAAAGACTCCGACCATTCCAAGTTTCTCTTTTTCATTCTGATTCATGGTTGTGTCTCAAGATGTGAGTTTGCAGTGACTGCTCCAAAACCAGAACATGCCTGCCAGCTGCTATGCTTCCAGCCATGATGCTTACAGACTCTAACCCTCTGAATCCAAGCCCCAAATTAAACACTTTCTTTTATAATCATGGGGTTTTATTACAGTGATAGAAAAGGAACTAAAACAGGGGACATTCTCATTCAAACCACTACAAATTCTTTCCATGAATGCCGAGGGGGATTAAAACACAGAAAATGGTACTGACATAAGAAGTAGCCTAGAATTTAAGGTATGCCTTGAGATCAATTCCATAGTTTTATATGGGTGTGGTGATGCATGCCTTTAATTCCAGCAATACAGAATTAGAGGTAGACAGATTTCTGTGAGTTCAAGGACAACCTGATTTACATAGGAAGTTTCAGGCCAGCGAGGGCTATACATCTCTCAAAACAAAAACAACAAAAATCACCTCTGGGTTTGGCTCCTAGATTTACTCCTATCAATGGGTAAGAC
>CABHPH010155912.1:0-29637 GCA_902168325.1 Peromyscus nudipes | reverse complement strand
AATCCCAGCACTAGGGAGGCAGAGGCAGGCGGATCTCTGTGAGTTCGAGGCCAGCCTGGGTTACAGAGTTTCAGGAAAGGCACAAAGCTACACAGAGAAACCCTGTCTTGAAAAACAAAACAAAACAAAATGTTATAAGTATAATAGCATAATAAGGTTTCTAGAATTGCAAATACTCCATATGTGTTAACTACTATTCATTTAAAAGTATTTTTGACTGAAAAATACAAACTCACAAGATCTTCTGCTGTCTCATTTTCTTTGGCCTAATTAAAACATCCATACTTGTATACAATGTACTGTAGTCATATTCACTTCATACTATCTTCTTTTACTAATGTCACTCTTGCTGACAGCTTTCTTCGCAACTAGGCCACCTCCCATTTTCATGCCTTTTAATTTTTTTCTGTACAAGCTTTGGGAAGCCAGTTGCTGATGCTGTATGTTCATGGTTGCAATGGCCATGTTATAACCACATGACAGCATTTTATAGTGCTTCTCCCCATCCTTTGGCTCTTACAATCTTCTGCCCCCTCTTCTGCAATGTTCCCTGGAACAGATTGTATAGATATCCCATTTAGGGCTGAGAGTTCAATAGTCCCTTATTCTCAATACTTTGACCAGTTGGAAGTCTCTGTTGGGACCAGAGACACTGCTGTTATCAAGGCTGAGAGCAGCACTAATCTATGAGTAAAAGTTATGGACAGAGGAGGTTTTGTCATTGATGAAAAGATGTTATATGCACAAATGGTCGAAATTTATTTTTGACCACAAAACAATCCAAGGGTTTTCAACAAGTGCTGTTGGGGCAATTAAACATTCATACCATAATCAAATTGGTGATTCTTTTCTTTCATTAAAAAATTTATTTATTTTACTTTATGCATATGAATGTTTTGCCTGGATGTATGTCTGTGCACCACTTGCATGTCTGTTGTCCACAGAGGCCAGAAGAGGGTGTTGGAGCCACTGGGACTGGAGTTATGGGTGATTGTGAACTACCATGTGGGTGCTGGAAACTGAACCTGGGTTCTCTACAAGAGCAACAAGTGCTCTTAACTGCTGATCTGTCTCTCTAGGCCCAGAGATTGGTGCTTCTTTCTCAACTAACCTATATGCCTTACACAGAAATTAATTAAAAATGAAATATGGTATCCTTGATAAACGTAGATGCAAACATTCTCAACAAAACATTAGCACAAACGGAATGCAATGATCCATCAAGATGACCACAGAGAATAGACTATGATCAAATGTGACTTCTTTCTGTGATGTAAGTGTAGATCAGCATATACAAACCTGCAAAAGTGAAGGAGGAAGAGATCTTGAAGAGAAAATGAAAGGACATTGGAATCCCTGTGGCATGAAATCAGAAGGGAGGGAAACAGGAAGATAGAGGAAAAAACATAATCATATGTGTCCGTGTGTGCATGGGCATGTGTATGAAAAGGCCACAATGATATAGCCATTAGTCTGCATACTATTTTAAAATTTTAGTTAACAAAGAAAGTAAAACTGTGATATACCACTTTAATGGAGTAAAAGAATAAAAATCACATGATTGCCCCAAGAGATAAAAAAAAAGCACTTGCCAACTTTCAACAATCTTTCATGATTAAAAAAAATCTCTTGGGTCTGGTGAGATGGCAAGATGGGTCAATGTGCTTTCCATAAAAGCATGAAGATCTGAGTTTGAACCTTGAAACCCACTTAGAGGTGGAAGGAGAGAACCAACTTCAAAAAATCATCCTCTGACTTTTACATGTATGGTATGGCATGCATGTGCCCCTTGAATGCGCGCGTGCACACACACACACACACACACACACACACACACACACACACACACACAGAATAGAAAACTTAAAAATTCTGAACAAACTAGAAATAGAATAAAAAGAAACTCAACATAATCAAGGACACATATAACATGTCTACAACCTACATTATACCCAATGGTGAAAACCTCAAAGCATTTCCTGTATATAAGGAACAAAGTAAGAATGTCCACTCTGAATATTTGTGGTCAACACAGTAGTGGAAATCCTAGCCAGAAACAAACAAACACCCAAACAGAAAAGGAAGGAAAGAATTGTCCTTATTTGCACAGGACATGATACACGTTGAAGATCCTACACCTATATATAAAAGCTCATTAGAACTAATGAACATACATAGTAAAGTTAAAGGATATTAAATCCATATTAAAGCTAGTTATATTTCTGTATACTCACAATGAACTATGAGAAAGGAGAACTGGCAAAACAATTCCAATTAAAATAGCACCAAAAGCATTAAATACATAGGAATAAATTTAACAAGGTGGTGAAATTTTGATGAAAGTAATTAAATGAGGTACATACAAATGGAATGACAATATGGCAAACATTTTCACACCACATATATCAATCTATAAACTCAATGCAAACTATCAAAATCCCAAAGAACATCTTTATAGAAATAGAAAATAATTCATATAGAATTATAAAAGACTATGAAGCGCTATTAATAGATCAATCTTGAGAAAGAGTAACATTTGAGGGATCAAACGTCTTCACTTCAAAACATATTACAAAGCTAAACTAATCAAAAATGTATGGCATCTACAGCAAAGATAGATAGACCAGTGCACACAAAAGGAATTCTAGAAATAAATGTGCATATACATAGTCAAGCATTTTGACAGGGTGTCAAGAACACACAATGTGGAAATGGCAGTTTTTTTTAAAGACCATGTTGGGATTACTGAATATCTACATGCAAAAACCACAAGACTGAACCCATACTTTGAATGAAACACAAAAATAAGATAGAAATGAATTAAAGATTTAAATACAAGACCTGAAACCATAAAACTCCTAATTTTAGGAGCCAAAATCAACTTTTGGCTAGGATTTCCACTACTGTGTTGACCAAAATTAGACTGTTTCTTTAAAAAGTTAAGGAGCAGAGCAGAAACAGCCATTTGCAGCACAGTTCAGATGTCTGGCCCAGCTTTTCAGGGGTTCCAGCATGCCAGGCTAATCCACTGTACTGCAGAAATCCCTCTGGGGTAGGAAAGCAAAGCAGAGGGGGAAATGCTTCTTGATGTTTGGCCAGGCAATGGTTTCATGTATAAAACCCAGGTATCAAAAACAGATAAATTTGGATTCTATCAAATGGAAAACACTAATTTTCTTTACAATAGAGGATGAACATCAACAATGAAGAAGATAAAATATTGCTTCAAAGAAGGTATACAAATGGATACCACTTCAGTATCATTAACTATTAGGGAAATTCAAATCAAAATCATAATGTGAAACAACATGATACCTCTCAGAATACTTTTGGTGTGATGATGGAGATCAAACCCTGGGCCTTGGGGATGCTAGGCAAAGCACTCTATCACTGCACTATATTCCCAGACTAAATTAAAGAATAGTAACAACATCAAATGCCTATGAGGATGTGCAGCCACTGGATCACTCATACTTGCTCGTGGAAATACCATACGGTTATTCTGGAAAAATTAGACTGTTTCTTTAAAAAGTTAAGTAAGCAAATACCAAATCATGCAGGAATCATACTCCAGAGTATTTATCTCAGAAGTGAAACTTTATATTCACATTAAAAAACTTCATGTGGGTGTGTGTAGTAGTTTTCTTCATAATAGCAAAATTTGACAAAATCCGGATAGTCTCAATAGGTGAATGGTTAAACTGTAGTACATGCATGCAATAAACTGCAACACAACAAAATCAACTCCTGACACACACAATTACCCAAAGGAATATCAAGTGGATTAAGCTGAGCAAAACCAAACCAAACAAAACTAGAAAAGGTATATGTTTTATGACTCCATTTATATGGCATTCTTGAAGTGCCAAAAATGCTGGAAATGGAGGAGATTAGTAGACAGTGGGGTTGAGGGAGGCAGAACAAGGGATCCTTATGGAGATGGAAGTGGTCTGCATTTTGGCTCTCAACAGCAGCAATATGCTGGTTGTGTTGCAAGACAGGACTTGGGAAAAGGTATATGGAATATCTACTGTTTCTCACAGCTGCATGTGACTCTTTACCTCAAAATTTAAAAGTTTAGATGAAAAAAGGGAAGGGAGCAAAGATGTGCATAGGAAGAAGGAGCAGAGCAGAAACAGCCATTTGTAGCACAGTTCAGATGTCTGGCCCAGCTTTTCAGGGGTTCCAGCATGCCAGGCTAATCCACTGTACTGCAGAGATCCCTCTGGGGTAGGAAAGCAAAGCAGAGTTTGCATGCAGAGCTAGCACTTGGCCCTCTGACTGGGATATTAGCCACTGGGCTTACAAATTTGGAAACTGGGGTGCATGACATAATTAACGAAGGTTGAGAAGCTCAGGCATAGTCACAATGTGTAGTGTTCCTAAAAATCCTCCAAGCAGCACTGCGGCTGCAATTCTGGCTGCTACTGCCGAAGTCTCCTTTGAGATAATCCAGGAGAGAGGATGTCAGGGTGGGAAAGGAGTATTCTTCCAATTGGCCTCCGGAGAGGACAGGTGAGGCGGAGCAGGACATATGACAGCTCTGTACCCGAATACAAGGTGGAGAATAAAAAGGGAGGGTGGAGAGTGCCAGCAGAGAAGACTGAAGTTCACAACTTCGACACACACACAAAAGCAGAATGTCTCTGTCTCCACATGTCTGGGTAATTGGGCATCAATTTACCTATCATGGTTAGGTACTATAGAAGAAATATTGGGCAAAGACTAACTCAGTGTTGACATCTCATTTAAAAGGCTAACTGTTCACACATGGATGATCACGCAGAATAGCAAACACCAGCCGTCTCTTATCTAGCTGATGGATCTATGGGGAGAATGCTTCATACCTTTGGCAGAATTTTTTCAAATAGACACAACACTTTTCCTTGTTGCTCTCCTCTGTTCCCTGATTAACACCAAATTTCAGACCTCCCCACACACTACCTCCCTGTTTACAAAATCATCTGAAAACACGGAGGCACATGACTACACTCAGCAGTGCTCCTTGTAGTTACCTGTAGTGTGGCAGAACTAAGACATTCTAAGTGTAACTGAAAATCTCACCCAGGAGAAGGTCCACTACAACAATTGGGATCTGGCTGTCTCGTGGGTGCTGCACAGGGATTTCTGTTCTGTTTTTTGTCATTTCCCATTTTCTGAAGTGTTTCAGAGGCTGACTGAAGAACCATACACTTTCACACTCATTTCTGTGTTCAGCCCATTTCCAGAGGGCACAGCACCATCCTGGTGTCCCCCTTCGCTTCTAGCTGCCATCTCCATCAGATCGTGCTACTGTGGGTTTTCTATTTTTAAATAGACCTGCCCTTTTCAGTTTCCCTTTGGTGATTACATTCTCCTGAAAGGAGGGGGGGATTACTGCCAGTCATTGATAATTAATGTGGACTGGAAACTTTTCAGAAAATATATTGCAAGGCACATGCTGTTAATTAATGGATTCAGGTGGTTACACCAATTCAACCTATCCATGAAGGCATGTGAGGTTCTGCTTTCTCTAGCTCTGCATCTACATTAACTGATTATTTCGAAAAAATAGAAAAGAATATACAAACGCATGTATGAAAAGCTGTACATATGATGACTGTCTACTATGGCAGTGCCATACAAGAGGAATAACCCCAAATCCAATAAAAGAGGATTAATTCAGTAAATCAACCTATATATTTATATAACAGAGTATTTTATAGCCAGTGCCAAGTGAGGGTGTGGATCTATGTTTACAGGCATGGAAAAATTGCTAGAAAGCAAGCTACAAAATTAAATGTACAATATGACTAATTTATTTTAGAAGAAAAAATATGAATGAGTAAAAACCACCAGAAAAATATACATCAAAATATTAATACAAGACCTCTATAGGCATTGTGACTGTGAATGATTTTTAACATCTTTCTTCACTTTATCCATTTAAAAATTGCACTCATAAGAAATTTCTTTTGTTAAAGATATTGTAGAAGGACTGGTGAGATGCCTCAGTGGGTAAGGGTGCTTGCTGCTAAGCCTGACAACCTAAGTTCAATGCCCAGAACCCACATGGTAGAAGAAGAGAACTGACTCCTGCATACTGTCCTGATTTTCTCATGTATGCTGTGCTACACTCTCAGATTAAATAAATAGACAAAGAAATCCATACAAATCTTAAAAGATACTATACGATTGTAGCCATATGCTTGCATATCTTTATTTATAAAATCAAACCCGGAGCCAAGTATTGGGGTGAACACTGGAAGGTCAGAGAGACAGAATAAGCCACAGCTATCTCACCTCACTGGATCCTCAGCTGGTCTTGCTTCCTCAGACTGGAAGCCTCTGTGTCCTCATATCCGAATGGCTCTCAGCTGAACTGCTGCTTGAAAGCCTGAATGCTTAACCAGGCCAAATGCTTCTCCAGGCTAAATGCTTCTCCAGGCCAAAGGCCTCTAGTTTCTGGTCCTCACGCCTTATATACCTTTCTGCTTTCTACCACCACTCCCTGGGATTGAAGGCGTGCTTTCTGGGATTAAAGGCTGTGTCACCATGCTTGACCTTTTCCAATGTGGCCTTGAACTCACAGAGATCCAGAGGGATTTCTGTCTCTGGAATGCTAGGATTAAAGGCGTATGCTACCACTGCCTATCCTCATGTTTAATATTGTGGCTGTCCTGTTCTCTGACCCCAGATAAGTTTATTAACATACACAATATTTTGGGGAACACAATACCACCACAAAACATTGTAATCCAAACACTTTATATTTCCATTCAAGTTCTAGTTTTTAATATAGACATGTTGACAAACTTGTACACAAAGAGCCAAATCCTCAGTGTTTCAGGTTTGGCAGCCCATAGTTTCTTTCCATAATGATTTCACTCTTCCTTTCTCATGCCAAAGCAGCCATGAATACTATGAAAACAACAGATATAAATGCGCTTCATTTAAAACTTTAAAAATGTCTTTGGCCTTCCAACATCGACTGAAGACCAGCAGCTCTTAAGGAATGCTCCAGGCCTTCAGCACCAGATTAGGATATTTGAGGCATTCAGCCTTGTAGACTGGGCAGCTACTAGTTCTCAGCCTTCCCATTGTGAAGAATATCCAAACCATATCATCTATTCCAATCTAATAAATCCTTTTTGAATATATATTCATTTTTGGTTCTGTTCCTTTAGAGACTAATATAGTAACCCAATGAGCATCATCAGCATTGCTTCTCAGCATTTATCTTGAAAGTAAATTTACTTCTTCAGTTTCTATTGTGAGGTTATATTTCCCATGCCATCCAACTGTTCATGAAGCTGGTCCCTATACATTTTCCTGATAATTTAAATCAGTGGTTCTCAAACTTCCTACTGCTGTGACCCTTTAGTATAGTTCCTCATGTTTTAGTGACTCCAGAGCATGGAATTATTTTCATTGCTACCTCATAATTGTAATTTTGCTACTGTTATGAATCATAATGTAAATATCTGATATGCAGGATATCTAATATGCAACTTACAAAACAGTTGCAACCAGAGGTTGAGAACTGCTGAACATAGTCTAGAAACATTGTACAGTATACAGATGTGAATGAAGGAGTGACTGACTTCTTTGTGGAGATGGCAGTGATTTTAAGACATGCAAACTGACAGCTATAAAACCTATACATGACAGATTCTGAATGAATGGAGGTGTGACATTCTAACTGTTCCTGGTTAGTGGATTAGAGGAAGTGTTGGGGAATATTATTTTAAGGTGTGTTACTTTTGTTTATGTTGCATTTGTTTAACTCTGTGAAGTTGTGTTACTGTGCCTGTCTAAAACATCTGATGGTCTAATAAAGAACTGAACGGTCAGTAGCAAGGCAAGAAAAAGGACAGGTGAGGCTGGAAGGCAGAGAGAATATATAGAAGGAGAAATCTGGGAGTAAGGAGTAGCCAGAGAAGGAGGAGGACTCCAGGGGCCAGCCACCAAGTTACATAGCAAGCCACGGAGTAAGAGTGAAATTTACAGAAGAGAACAGAAAAAGCCCAAAGGCAAAAGCTAGATGGGATAATTTAAAGTGGGATAATTTAAAGTTAAGTAAAGCTGGCTAGCAATAAGCCAAGCTAAGGCCAGACATTTATAATTAAGAATAAGTCTCCATGTGTGATTTATTTGGGAACTGGGTGGCGGGCCCCTCAAAAGAGCAAAAACAAACAACAACAAGGATTTCTTTCCATTTTAGAGAATGCTACTGAAATTGATATGGCTTCTTACAGCAATTCAAATGTGTAACCTCAATGAACTGACACAGAGGAAAGCATAGCCAACAAGAAGTATGAGGACCTAGTTTTCCAGTGCCGTCTCTGACAGGAAATTTACTGCTTGATCTTGACTAGGTCACTTCCTTTGAATGACAGCTTCTTCATCTATTAGATGAGAGGAGTTTACTCTCTAAACTCAAAGTGATCTTTTATGATTCTGTAATTCCTGGTGAGTTTTCTCTCCTGACATGTATTTGCAAGGGCCATCTTGCCATTCACACAATTCAAGTTTTTGGGAAATTACAGACGGTCTTAAATAAAATCTTCCCCTTGAAGAGGGGAAAAGAACAGGATGCTGGAGCTGAAATGGCTCATGTCAGGTATGACCTTTTTAATTCAGAACAGCTCTCTAGTGGTTCATTAACTCACCCCATGGGAAGCACAGCAAGTGAGTATGATTACAAAAGGCCCCAACTGTGCATCCAGAGAGAGCTGCCCTATTGCCTAGCGAAAACAAAGCAGTTTCCTCTTGGTGCTGGCACTGGTCAATTTTTAGATCAGGAACATAGGATTCTATCACAGAAGGAATTCCAGCCAACTCAGTGAAAATCTGTGTGTACCCAGTCTAACACTGGCTTTGAGGACTAAGCTGGAGCCCGGTTCACAGGAAAGTCATGGAATTACTCTTAAATAATTGATAATTGTGGTTCTTCTTTCCACAATGTTAAAATGCTTAGAAAATACACTAATTAAAGTAACCTGATTTGCATGGTGCTGTACAATTTATAATGTGCCAATAAATGTATTTTCTCAATTATAGTTTTCTTAAGAATCCACTAAAGTTAGGAGAATAGATATTATCTCCATTTACCAGACAAAGAAACTAAGGCTTAGAGAAATCAATAACATGCTTCAAGTTTAATCATAATAGAACCCAGATTTTAATTGGTTTGGCTAATTTACCAATACATTTCCCAACTGTCCTGTTATGGGTTGTGAAGAGTGCCAATTGGAGATGAGAGATTTTAAGTGCTAGATCTAGGTAGTGGATAGTATTTTACATTCATGTCAAGAGTTATTACATTTGCTACATTTCTCATACTGGCATCACTGGCTAGGAGGACTCTGAAAAAATATCACTTGATAACTTAAATTTAAATCGATCATTACATATGTACACATGTATAAAAAGAGTCAAAGCAAATATTTACAGGACACCCATTTAACTGATTCTGTACAAGTGTTACAGGGATTTGCAAAAATATAAAACCTGGTTCTTGACTACAAGGAAATTTATAAGAATCAAACAATGTAAAATGAAGTGATAAATGCAGTCATAATAATAAATGTCACAGTGTCATGGGAAGGAGAGAAGTCAGTAGGAGAAGTATTCAAGGAGTAAATGGGATTAGATTTGGCACTGAAGGCATGGGTGAACTTAATTGGCAGAGGAAGAGGAGAGTTTCAGAGTAAAAGGTGATCAGAGTGCTTGGAGAAAATCCTAAGATAAACCACGAGGATGCACATCTCTGAGGATGCTGGTGTGAATGGAGAAAAGTGGGAGAATGTCTGGTTGAGCCACATTTTGCTTAAGTGCTCAGAAAGAGGGCTTTCTTTTCACATTTTCTTCACTCATGAATAAAATGACATAACAATCTAAAATATAAATAATATAAAATATAAAATGACATAACAATCTAAAATATAAACAATATAAAATATAAAATGACATAACAATGGCTAAGAGCCTAGACTCTAAAATCAGCCAGATATGGGACTAGGTACCAGGAATACTGCTAATTCTCTGGAAGACTGAGTCTTTAATTAACCTCTTAGGGGATTAGTTTCCCTCCCTGTAAAATGGGACTGTAATGTGGAGCCTATGATATAATCCCACTGAATACTGACCAAAGTACTAATACATGGTAGTCATTAACTGCGAAATATAAGGTAATTTAATACATGGTACTTTGTGTTTCTATACCTTTAAGCCTTTTCACATGAAAAAAATAAAAAAAAAATAAAAAAATAAAAAAGGGTCCAACCATTCCTTTTCCTCAAATTCTGATTAAACAAATAAACCTCAACAATCATAGCTGCTGGAACAGAGTTTCGGAAAGTGTTGACAAGGAAAGTTAAGGTCACATTCTGCAGACCCTTCACGGTCGGTCTGAGGAGACTGCCCTATAGGGAATACATATGTCTTCCAACTTCAGAGAAAGAAGCACAGGAATCACTTGAAGGAAACTTAACAAATTGGTAGCAAAAGTGGTCCAAGCCTGCAAACTGTTCATCCTTATCTGCATCCACTGGGCACTCAGCTCTTCAAGGGAGCATTTCTTAAAGGTGTGACATGCTTGGCACATACTTTCTAATGGATAAGAAATTCCAATTGACAGTTTATCTTCATGGCCCTGGGTATAAATCACTTTCTCCTAAGAGATCAGAGACATCCAAGCAAGAGTCACATATCCTAAGGAGTGCCTGAGAAATTCCAAGGCAGTAAATCCCTGGCATGAGTGAAATTGAAGGAAATAACAGGTACCAAGAATGATAGGCAACAGAATCCCAGGAAAGAACAACTGTTACCTAAGCTTGGAAGGTCATGAATGTGGAACACATTTTCAAAATAGGAGCCCAGGGACACTGCTTTAATTACCAACCAATGAGCCTCCCTCTGGTACTAGAAAAACAGATGGATACACTAATTAAAAGGGGGAAGAGACAGTGAACAATGTAATATTTAAATGTGAGGAATTCAAGAGAGACAAATTGTTTCCGAATAAGAAAATCATCTTAAGTTCCATAGTTCTAACCATCTATAAAATATGGAGTAAATTGTCTAATTGAGTTGTTGGCCAAAGCAGTCCCATGGGAACCCCCAAACAATCCAGGCTGTTGCCAAGACTATAGGTTGCTCTCCACCTAATGTCAAGGCCCCACTGCAGAAGACAACACCTCCACAACCCATTGAACATGGAGAAGTCTACCTGGTGCCTACATAAAGCCTTCACTCTTATGTGTCAGTACCTTTGGTATCTGCAGGATACCAAATGAGAAACATAAACATCAACTCAGCCAGAAACCAATGTATCTACAATGGTGTCCTTTCTGCAAGATGTGCTAGTGCAATGACAGTACAAAGCTTGCTGGAATAACTAACCAATATTTGATGTGGTGGTTTGAATAAAGAATTCCCTCCACAGGCTCATATATTTGAATGCTTGGCCACTAGGGAGTGGTGCTTCTTGGCTGGGATTAGCAGATATGGCCTTGTTAGAGGAGGTGTGATCTTGTTGGAGGAAGTGCATCACTGGGGTTGGGCTTTGAGGTTTTAGCTAGACATTATGCAGGGAATGAGAGATCTTGAAACACCCAGCCCTAAGAGGGATGTTGGGAAAAGAGTAAGAGTTAGAGGGGATGGAGGACACCAAGAAAACAATGCCCTTTAAATCAACATGATTGACACATAAACTCAGAGAGACTGAGGCAGCATTCAGAGTGCTTGCACATGTCTGTACCACTTGGGATCCTAGGGCTGAAAGGAGAGGTGTACACACGTCTCATCCCTAACCCAGAAGCAATCTCCAATTGATAATCACTTGCAAATAAAAAATAGTTTCTCCTCTATGGACGTTTCACTGGGGAAACTAATTACTTTTAAGGGTAGGCTGTATGCCCAGCAGTAGATCACCAATAGAAAATGAACTCAATGGCATCTTTGGCAGTTCCTTGTCTCATAATATTGTGCCAGAGCTCTTCTTTTTTTAAAAATCATCTTATTATTTTTATTTTACTTATATATTTTTGCTTCTCTCTTTTTTTACCCTGAAGATCCTTTGCATATATATTATGGCTTCCAGTTTAGTGTTTTTATGGGACTACTGAGTGTGGGAATGAGTGGGTCTTTCTTTCTTTTTTTTTCCTCCCCTCCTTTTTTTTTGTTTTTCGAGACAGAGTTTCTCTGTGTAGCTTTGCACCTTTCCTGGAACTCACTTTGTAGCCCAGGCTGGCCTCGAACTCACAGAGATCCGCCTGCCTCTGCCTCCCGAGTGCTGGGTTAAAGGCATGGGCCACCACCGCCCGGCGGGTCTTTATTTCTTGTTCCTTCTACCAAGCTCTTTATCTTCTGTTTGTTTTGTCCAATTCCAATGCGCTAGTTTTGTTTTATCTTATTAAATAGATGACACACAAGCACTTAGGAAAGTAAGTGCTGACCGGTGAAGCCAGTGTAAGAGCATGACTCTTAAGAAGATTTAATTTAATTCTTTTTTTCTTTGAAAGGATACTAGAATGACAGCTTTGCAGCAAAGCTTTCACAGTTACCTTACTTTAGAAGATGGAACAATGCAGATCATAACTTCATTACTCAGATTCTTCGTTAACAATTGTGTTCAACAGTGAATGTATGGACTGACAACAGCTTCATGGGTTGTCTCCAATAGTTGCTATAGTGCACTCCATTTGCCCATGTCACGCTTAGTATTTTAAAGTAAAGTTTTATTGGGATGACAGTATTAAAAGCAGGCTTATCATAATAGTAGATAAGACAAAGATGGGAGTAAACTTTTTGATAATATTACTGGGTTTCAGTAATAATTAGTACCATTATTTATTATCACTCCTGTATGTACATAGACTATCTTGTTCTAAAATTGTAAAGTCAGGAGAAGTAGAACTCAGAGAGGTTGTAAATAACTTATCCAAAGCTACAGTTAGTAAATGGTGACATCTGTACTTCAAGGCAAGTTTGCTTTCTAATAAATCTGTGGTTTTAAAAAAACATATTACTCTTTGTTATTACTTGACACTGTCTTGACAAACTACACTAGAATATACTTTCTCCCAAAGATACAGCAGAACTGAGAAGAGGTTAGAGGCTATGGGAAACAGAGAGGATCAGCCCACAGGGAATCACGTTTATTGCCTATGGTTTCCTTGAAGATCAGAGTGAAGCTAAGGTGATGAAGAAAACCAGTACATGGACTAATGGCATACTAAAAATATTCTGAGCAAGAAGACAGGGACTACTTCGACTTTTTGGTTTATTATTATATGTCTATTTTTATGAGGCAGAATGGCTGAACTAATGGGCCTGAAACTATGAAAATGAAAAATAATACAGATCATCCAAGAATGAAATGAAGAAAATATGATGGTACCATAGTTTGTGTTACAAAGACATAGGTAGTTCAGTCTGCAATGTTAATATGAGCCAATATTATAAAACAGCTTCTAAAATCAGGTACAACTTCGGCTCTGTTAATAAAACCAATAAACGCTTTCCGATGCTGGCCAGAGCCTAACCATGTTTACTGTGGTACTTTGGGCTTTTTCACTCTTTTTCTAATGCTTCCCTCCCTGCCACGTGGCTGACTTCCATGCTAGCTTAACTCCAAAGGCATTTTTTATTCTCTTTTTCTTTTCCATTTGCCTTTTTGGAGCAGTTGCTGAGATTTACAGTTTGTTTGTTCTGGTTTTCTCTTCTTAAACCATAACAACACTGTCCTCAAGCTTCAAAAAAATAAGACAAATAAATAAATAAACAAAAACAATCAGTAAACTCCAGAGCCTGAGAAGCAGAACCACTGTTTTCTGCTACTGGCCACTGGATTCTATTGTGGTAGGTAGCAGAAAGAGCAACATGAACATAACTAGAGGAAATCTGGTGAGAAGTGTTTGAAAATTGTTTCTTATGTGGTCCATTTAAAGTAAACAGAATATCTAGCTTCAGTGGGAAAAATGTGAGACTGTGGGAGTTTTATGGATTTCAAGGACTATCACATTAAAAAACAAAAATAAAGATTAGACTTGTGTTGCTGGAGAATTTCTCTCCAGCCCCCAAGTCCTGCTAGTTTCCAAGTACTGCCAGTCCCAGAACCCACGTATAAAATAAACACACAGACGCTTACATTATTTAAACTGCTTGGCCATTAGCTCAGGCCTATCATTGTCTAGCTCTTATGCTGTGGATATCACTCTGTATCAATAAAGCACTGTTGATTCACGTTATAATTTAAAAATATTTTAAACTACACGTACTTTATATACCATTCTTTTATAAAATCATCGAACTGATTTGATCATGAGGGAGGAAGTAAGTGAAAGAGCCCTTTCAATGTATCTACAGCCTCTGTAGAACTCCAAACCATGGGAGGGGAGGGTGGACTAAGGACTCCTGACTTGTTGGATGTGTTTTATATTACAAAGCTTGCACCTAGGAGATAGTTTATGGTTAAGTACATGTGTTAGTTAAGGTTTAGTTTTCTGTAATAAAATACCATGACTAAAAGCCACTTGGAGAGGTAAGGGTATACTTACCTTATACTTGTTTACACTTCCATGTCACACTCCATCACTGAGGGAAGTCAGGGCAGGAACTCAAACAGGCCAGGAAACTAGTGGCAGGAACTGATGCAGAAGCCATAGAGGAACTTACTTGCTTACTGGCTTGCTCATCATAGCTTGCTCATCATAGCTTGCTCATCATAGCTTGCTCATCCTGCTTTCTTACAACATCCAGAGCCATCAGCCCAGGGGTGAGCTGGGCCCTCCCACATCAATCATAGATCAAGAAAATGTCCCATATGCTTGCCCACAGGCCAATTTAGTGAGGCATTTTCCTCAATAGAGGTTCCCTCTTCTTAAATGTGTCATGTTGACATAAAGCTATCCAGAATTGTATAAGAAAGAATTTTCTAATCATTATAGAAATACAACCATTGAATGATAAGGATAATACATTGTATTTAATGAATGTTTACTAAATGATGAGAACTATGGTCCACTGTTAACATAGCAGCTAATGAAATCCCCACAAAGATTACATGAGGGACAAAGAGACAGGAATAGTTTTACTGCAAACAGTGGTCTTAAAGTTACACAGAATATTTGGACACATGCTAGATGAATACTTGACCCAAATGTGCCATAAGGAATTTTATAGTGAGGTAATTGTGGAGCTGAATCAGATAAATTATGACTCCTGTTAATATAAGACTTAATAAAACTTCTTTGTTTGTTTTTAATTTTAGAAGATTAAACAGTGTTCAATGCAGATGCTCCAAACACAGAATTTTTAACTCTGTCTCTGTGCATATATGTGCACGTGCAAACATGCACAAACATTTTTGAAAATCATACACATGCCAAGGATTAAAAAGATAGATGAGGATACTATCAGGATATGTGAAAGCTAAAAATAATTTTGAATCCTAACAATAATGTATTAATGAGGAAGTATGAAATTGTATGCGCTTTGTTTATACTGGATAGAAATTACAATATACATCAGTCAAGAAAAATTTAGAAAATGTAAATTTCAAAATTACTTCATCTTAATGGTTGAATCACAGAATGATTCTGCTTTTTGAGGCAAATAGATACAATAATTTACAAAGTCTTTTTTTCAACTTGGTTCCAACCACTATGTCACAATATTTAAGTATATTACCATATCTAAACAATGCAAGGACTTTAGAAGATCAATAGGAAGATACTATTTCCATGTATAGTTCAGGAAACATAGTCAAAAGAAGTAACTAACCAAAGTTCACATAGTTGAGACATTCCAGCATTCTCTTAGCTGCTAAGCTATGTTTCTAACCCCATCAAAAATGAATACTGTAAAGGAAAGCCTAACCATTTTAGCACACACAGTGACACATCTGGAGGTTCATGGCTTCTTCTACAGTCATGACTGTAAGACCAGAAGAATATTCTTGAAGAAATATTGCAGGACAAAGGCATAGAAATAAATGGGCATTCCATTGTTTTCACAATCAAAATTTAAAATTGTTAAGAGATGAGAAATACAGGAGACCAAATAGTTGATGTGATATCACCCATCATTTGCTTACCATGTGCAGAACCCTGCCATAGTTATTTATGACAATCCTGATGAAGAAGGAAGAAGATCTAGTTTTCTCCATGAGTGAGCTCTCAGATGACATGTACCTTTAATGAAGGCTATAAAGCAATGTCATGAATTTTCTGACCAGTTGAAGATCTGGTCGAAGGACAGTTATGTTCTTAATGGAACTTCATGTTCACCCTACCTCCTTCCTTTAGAATAAATTATTCAAGTTTAGAAAAATTCTTGGATTCTACTGGGTCCTGGTCAAGAATTTAAAGAAGCCATGAAAGCTAGCTAGGAAGGAGAGTAGTCAGGACAGTACAAGCTTGATTTCTCCATGTTTATTACTCAAGTATACAGTGTCTTCAGTACCAGGGTCTAACTGCCAAGTTCTAGAGGGTGACTAAGAGCAATAGAAGTAGCCCGTAATGTTTTTTTTGGGGGGAGGGGTTGCTCTATGAAACCACAATGGCTAACAACTAAACAAACAGTAACTTATTCCTGATACTGGAGGCTTATTTGTAGCATGTGGTGTTGAGTAGGGGTATTGTCCCCCAATATAAGTTAACTGAAAGAGCAAAGTAATCATCAAGTTTGCCTAGCTGTGAACCCTGTGAATTACAAAAAAATGACTGTCCTGACAAGAAATGCCCACTTGTGCAAGAGTGTCATGAATGTTACAGAAGTAACCAAACACTTTTGTGATTGGATTTAAAACCGTTTCCACTACATGGAATCATATCTGAGACCATTATCATAGCCAAGTACTTGTGGTTAAACAAGACTCTAGAGGAGAATCTACTAAATGTGCTACTAATAAAATGACTCCTAATTACTTACAGCTATATCCATAGATTAGTACAGCCCTCAACCCTTCTTAGGGAAACTTCTTGCAGTAGATGGCAATCAGCATAGATGCCCAATGGCTCAATATGCAGGGAATATATCACACCCCTCCCCACAAGGCTCAGGGTCTACTGAGGAAGGGGTGGTATGTAGAAAGATTGGAAGAGCAAAAGGCAGTGGATGACTACAGTGTTTCTTGGACACAACAGGGCAGCTGCACATAAAAACTCATGGTGGTTGTGACAGTATGTACAAGAAGTTGGGGAGGTAGGGAAAAGGGTGGATCTGGGAGGAGTTGGAGAAGGGGTTGAATATAATCAAAATATATTGTATGAAATTCTTACATAACAAAAAATATTTTTAGAAGAAAGTAAATACAATGAAAAAAAGAACTGAAAGAAGGACAATAGTTGATAATGAAGTACTAAATACTGCCAGGAAAAATTTGGTAGGTCACTTCAACTATTAAGTTGCTGGTCAGAACCTGACATTTCTCCATATCCCGCGATGAATTACATAGCCTTTGAATCAAACAGATCACAAGTTCACATTTTTGATAAGCTATTCATAGTGCAAACAGAAACTGCTTCTGTGGCAATTTGAACACTAGATGAAAAGCCAGTGCATGCCCCCAGCTTCCACATTCCTCTTAAGCTTCCTGTTAAGGAGAGGCAATGGTCTTGTCAGAAACTATTGCTTGGATTCGCCATTTTTCTAATCCAGGTAGGACCCGTGAAGAACAATCACAAAACCATAACTTGTGTCACGTTTGCTGTCCAGGACAGCTTCATTTCTCTGAGGTATTACTGTGTTACTACTTCACGGACAATACAAGAGTCCTCATAACCTTAATAGCCTCATTCTCCCTTATATTTGGACCTTACTTTTGCTTTTTTTTAATGCTTGAGTTGATACTCTCCTTGCTTTAGGTATGGAGGTTAGTAATACAGCAGTTGCAAACCAGTTCTATGTGTTTACCAGAAACCTTACTGTGGGGGTATTGTGTTCCCCAAAATATTGTGTATGCTAATAAACTTCTCTGGGGTCAGAGAACAGGACAGCCACAATATTATACATGAGGATAGGCAGTGGTAGCATACGCCTTTAATCCTAGCATTCCAGAGGCAGAAATTCATGTGTTCAAGGATACACCCAAGCATGGTGACCTACGCCTTTAATCCCAGAAAGCCACACCTTTAATCCCAGGGAGTGGTGGTAGAAAGCAGAAAGGTATATAAAGCGTGAGGACCAGAAACTAGAGGCATTTGCCCTGGAGAGGCCTTTGGCCTGGAGAAGCCTTTGGCCTGGAGAAGCATGTGGCTGGTTAAGCTTTCAGGCTTCTAGCAGCAGTTCAGCTGAGACCCATTCTGGATGAGGGCTCGGGGCATCCAGTCTGAGGAAACAAGACCAGCTGAGGATTCAGCGAGGTGAGATAGCTGTGGCTTATTCTGTCTCTCTGACCTTCCAGTGTTTACCCCAATAACTGTGCTCGGGTTTGATTTTATTAATAAGAACTTTTAAGATTCATGCTACACCTTACTTCGCACCATTTTCTAAATATCCTTGCATTCATCTCCAACTTGACAGGAACTAGAGATCTCCATTTCCTTTCAATGTGACTTTCCACTTTCAAAACTACCTACCATAAGAGAAAGATCAAACAATTAAGCTAGTCTCTAAGCACAAAGCAATACCATATTCCATGATGGGGATTGTGGAAGTGAATCTAGTACGTCATCAAGGGAGTGTGGGGAAGATGGTTACATTTTGTTTACTATCTCTAGCCTCAAACCAAGGAGGATGGTTGTGTCTGTGCATAGCAGCTACTGATAGCAAGAACCAGGGCTGCAAAAAGGGTCTTTTCCTGTTTTTGTTTTAAGAGAACAATCATGTGCAAGTCAGAGATGAGAAAACATCCAGAGTCCAGAAAGCTAGTATATACCCTGAGAAATTAAATCAACATTCCAAAGAGATAGTGAGAATACTGTTAGGAATAGTCAACTTATGATCAACCTAGGTGCCTGTCAACAGATGAATGGGCAAAGAAAAGGTATATATACACAATGAAGTTTTGTTCAGCCATAAAGAAGAAAGTCGTATCATTTACAGAAGGATCCAACTGGAGATGATCAAAATTAAATATGGTAGATTATGAAATATAAATATCATACGCTATCATTTGCAGATTCTAGATTGTATAGAGATAGATACACATAAATCTGTCTGTCTACACACACACACACACACACACACACACACACACACACACGTGGCATGAGAGCAGAAGAGGTTACAGGAATGAAGGAAAACATTGAGAGAGAAGAGGAAAGAGGAGAAAGAAGAGGTCATGGGGCATAAATACGATTAAATTGCATGCTATGCTTAAAAGAAGGTGCCTATGAAACCTAGTACTATGTACACTGAATATATGCTCATGAGAAAAACACATTTAAAAATAGCAAAGAAATAATAAAAAGATTAATGCTTTAATAGTAAATCACAGCACAAAAAAAGATGCTTTCAGAAAAAATTCAAATATTACAAAGTTGAAGTCAATATTTTAAGTTGAAGTAAATGTAATGAAAAATAAGATCAAGAAAATAACAGATAAGTTAAAGAAAATAAATGGACAAATATATAGTTCAGTGATAGAAACTAGGCATGAACAAAGCCATGACTTTTATCTCTATCAAAACACACACACACACACACACACACACACTCACACACACACACAGAGAGAGAGAGAGACAGAGAGAGAGAGACAGAGACAGAGAGACACAGAGAGAGACTAATAAGAGTATAGCATGGGCTGCAGACAATGAAAATGGGCAAGGGGGTTATCTATGTTGATTTCTCACTCTTAGTTATTAACTGCAATGTGAAGAAGGAGCCTGAAACATGCATGGAATCAATCTAAGTTGTTTTGTGATGGCATCTAGAACTATCAAACCTGAATGTTTAAGTTTAGGAGGAAGGGTGGGTGATCTGAGACATCTAGCTTGCATGGGGAGATGGAGGATCAGTCATGAAGACTATGTGACTCATCACTTAAACAAGACCTGCAAATGGAGCCCAAGGACATTACAGGAGGTTTTAGCACTCACTTGGAAGACAGGAGACAAGTTTCTGTTACTGGCTATTTTTTTCCCATATACTCAAGATGGAAATTAGCACTAAATAAAAACTTTGATTTCCCATAATCCTCTTTATGGAGGCAATGGCCTTTCAAATGAAAATAACTGAATGATAAAAAGAAGTTGGGATCAATTATTCAGCTTAAGACTCTTTCAATACCAATAGTTTCAACTTATTTTCAGACTTTAATTCCCCAGCTCAACTTGGTAATTATCCATGCAGATAAAAGAAGCCTCAGAGCCTTCTGAGTTTTACAGAGAATTGATCACTATCTCCCTGGGTTGACTTTGGAGTGTTATTTGTCAGGTGACTCCAGATAAAGTGTGAAAAAAAAACCAAACTGTTTTTAGGCACAAAGCCAGCTTGAGGTATGGGCCTTGTGCCCCAAAAATAGGGCTTTTCAAAGAGCTGCTATGCTGAGAAAGCTCTTTGCACACAGTAATTAGGCTCACCCAGAAGACAAACAGCTCCTCAGCTTATATGTGCTACAGAAATACAGACTTGCAGCACTGCATATCAGACTTGGAGCATTATAGAGGAGAGAATCTGGGGTCTTTGGGGTCTTTGGACAGATGCGTTTATTCAACATCCGGAGGCCTGTGGACAATTCAGATTGTAGTTCAGGCTGCAGCCACCATTGAAGAAGGCCTGCAGATAATCACAAAGATTAGTAGTAAATGTGGAGTGATTCGGATTGAGGAAAATGCTCATCAGGCTCTTGTTTCTCCCAAAGTTATGCAAATTCAGAATAACAACAATGAAGGGCATAGGAGGTCTGCGCTTCAAAGGCAGAACTCTTACATATTCAGTAGATCGTGGTTGTAAAAGAGAATTGGACCAGCAAGCAAGAGGCCAGAACTCCAAGTCACTTCTTTCTTAGATCATAAAAAATGACATATTAAACACTTAGTCGTGCATGAGAAACTATGTCATGACACTGTCTCATTTATTTCGTTACAAGCATTTGTAAGTGTTCTTATCTCTGCATAGAGGTTAGATATATGCCTAGTGTAACAGGGGCTATACAGAAGGTGAATGTGTTCTTCAGTTCTGTTTCCCTGAGTTTCTAGTTGACAATTTATCAAGGGAGTTTTCTGCTTCTTTCAGTTCTTCACTTACTGGAGACACTTTTAGGCTGGATAATCTCCCAACTCTCTAGTGCTAAAATAACAATAATTCCATTAAAAGTGTGGGAGAAGCTGTGCTTTTTTAAGGCAAGTCTGGATAAAGTTTCAGTAGACAGAAGTCTCACTAGATTCTTGATAGGTTGTGTGAGGTTTTCCTCTTGAGAATGTGAGGTTCTTGGTACTCTGGGTACCAACTTTCCTGTCCAACCCTTCTGAGGATGGAATCGCCTCTGTAAAGCACACTAGAAAACTTGGCAGGACAGGAGGTCCCGCCCTTACAAAGCCCAAAGGCTAGAGACTCACTTTCATTTTCTAGTTCCCAGAGGACAAGCATCAAATGCCCTACTGCATACGATTCTCTTCCTGGTCAGGAGCTGGCGTGCCTATCATACCACCACTTGAGGGTTCGGGCAGCCAAAGGGAACCTCTGGAGCCACTTTTTTATTTATTGACACATTCTTCATATAGTAATGGGTGGCAAAAATCAGGTGCCAGTCATAATTTTTTAAAAACTAACAGTCCCTTGACAACATAAAGACAAAATGCCTACAGGAAGAAGAGACATTTTCCCTGGATTTTTATTTTAAAAAATGAAAACAATGCTAAACTCCTTTGTGCAACAGCTGAATATTAAATAGAAACATCTTAGAGAACCTTGCCTGAGAGCTGTATGAATTCTAAACTGTGAAAACAAGACACTAAGTAGAAGACTGTGAAAAAGAAAAGCAGTTAAGTTTGTTTTATCAAAGAAACAAAAGGTTTTCCTCTGGGGAAGAAGGGAGCATGATGGGAAATCTGCAAACAGTGGACTTCTGAAAGATTTCATGTATTTACTCAGAAACCAAAATAACAACCCAAGCCCCACAGTATTGACAAGGGACAAAGACTCACTGACATAGGACAAGCACGCTCCTATATAATAGCACATGGGTTCTGGATTATTTCCAAAATGCAAATACATTCTGACTCAGCGTCTGCCCAGCATGAACATAAGTGGAGTTCGAACAACTTTTTGTCAGCCCCACTTTCCCCTAAATATCTGCCAAGATCCATCTACAATGTCCAAACCCTTCCCTGCTGTTCCTCACCCAGGGCTCAACAAGCAAGGGCATTTCGTAGTGGTAGGGGAGAGCTGGACTGAGGATGGGGGAGGGGACTCTCCGTTTATTGTGCAGTTTATCTCTGTCTGCAATTTTGTCAGTCTATGTCAGCATGCTTGGTTTTCTGTTTTCCCTTGTTTCCCTGTCAGCTTCCTAGTTTGTTCATCAATTTCTCTTTGCTGGTTGTTCTCCTCTGTTTTGACCATCACCCCCTCTCATTCATATGCATAAAAGGAGGCATTTAAAGTGGGTATTTTGTACATTCCCAAGGTTGTGCAGTCACCACCTCGCTCTAGTCCCCGAACATTTTATCACTCCAAAAGGACAGCCTGGACTCATTAAACTTGTTCCTCCCTTCCTCTTCCCAACTACTGGCAACCACCAATCTTCTTTAAGCCTAGGGATTTACTGATTCTGGCCATTTAATATAAATGGAATCATATAGAATGTGCAATAGTGTGTCTGACTGCAATATAACTTAGAATTATGTTTTATAAGGTTTGTTTGCCATATAGCATGCATCAACATTTCATTTCTTTTTATGGCTAAATAATATGCCATTGTATGGATATATAACTTTATCATCTGTTCATCCATTGACAGACATTAGGGCTTTTTCCAATCTTCTGGCTATTGGCAATAGAGGCACTGTAAACATACATTCATATTTACTTGTCTGTGATTCTGTTCTCATTTTTGGTTAGATATACAGGATGGGATTATTAAGTCATGTGGCAATTCTAAGTTCAATTTTTTAAGGAAACAAAATTCTGCAAATCACTGGAACATTTTATACTAGAAATTTAACAGTGTTTTAATTTCTTCATAGCCTTCAAAACAGCTGAGTTTTATGTTTCAGATCTAGCCATTTTAGTGAGTATAAAGTAGTATCTCATTGTGATTTTTCATTTGTATTTCGCTAACGATTGCTGTGGGATGGTCTTTCTGTATGATGAATATGTGTTGGTACCATTGATTAATAAAGAAGCTGCTTTGATCTATGGTAAGACAGGTTATAGCCAGGTAGGAAATCCAAGAGAAACAGGGAGAAGAAAGGTGAAGTCGAGGGGAGATGCTGAGAGCTGCCACCTGGGAAGCAAGATGTAATGGAGCTCAGGTAAAACCACAAGGCACATGGCGATACATAGATGAATAGAAATGGGTTAATTTAAGATGAGTGAGCTAGTTAGTAATAAGCCTGTGCCATAGACCAAATAGTATGTAATTAATATAAGTCTCAGTGTGTTTATTTGGGACTGAGCGGCTGTGGGACACAGGAAAACTTATGGCTACAAATGATCAATGGCATTAAGCAAGTCTTTATGTGCCTACTAGCCATTTGAATGCATCATTTTTTTTCCCAAAAATGTCTACTCAAGTCCTTAGCCCATGTTTTGTCACAGTAACATTAAAAGCTCATTCAAGGAAAGCTATTTCTTTTTTTATAATTTATTTTTATTTTATTTGCATTAGTGGTTTTGCCTGCACATATGTATGAGGGTGTCAGATCTTGGAGTTATAGACAGTTGTTAGCTGTCATGTGGATGCTGGGAATTGAACCCGGGGCCTCTGGAAGAGAAGTCAGAGCTCTTAATCACTGAGCCATCTCTAGCCCCCAGAGAAAGCTATTTCCTTCTGGTCAAGAGCATGAAATCTCTGGCCTAAGTAAAAACCTAACATTCCAGTTAGGCTGGTCAATCGCCTAGCTAAGAGACCACAGTTCAGGAAGGTAGGAGCACTCCTCAGGAAGGAGGTCTACCTTAAAAAGCATACTAAAGGGATAGGATAATAGATCCCTTTAATGAGATATTATACTTTTCTTTCCAGACTTCCCGTCCATGGTACAGTTGCTTATACAACTGCATTCTTTCACCTTTGAGCTCTACAAGTCTTTTGAGTGTTCTCAGCATCTAGAGCCTTAGCATATATATGGGAGGCTCTACTTCTCTCTTCTACATACATACCGTCCCCTGTTGTCATCTTTCCTGCTTAGTTGTTCTCTCCTCCATTTGTTTTCTTGGCTTCTACTCCCATTCTAGTCATCTCTTCAATCTCTTCATCCATCTATCTCAGTTTGTTCATTCCCAGTTCTGTCTTACTCTGTGTGTGCTTGACCCTCTCCATGTTAGCTTTGTTGTTATTGCTGTTGTTGTAAATCTCCTTTTTCGGTAAATGTCTCTTTTGGTCTGTCTTGCTCTCTATCTTCTTCTATGTTTCTCTAGGTGTGTGTCTTACTATGTCCCTCAATTTGAGCCTGTATCTGTTATATTCTTGATTCTCTAGACAATTCCTCATTCTCCCTCCCTCCCTTCCTCTTTTCTTTACTGGTCCTATGTAACTATCTCTAACACACAGTGTCTATGGTCCCCCCTTACTACTTACAGTTTCTGTTTGTATGTCTGTCTGTGTCCTGGCTCTGTGTGTCCCTCCTGACACCCAAATCCTTGCTTCTTTTCATTACTCCATCTGTGTTCCTGTGTTCTCTGCTTCTCATTTGAAGCTTTGTCTGTCCATGTGAGTGCTCCTTTCTGCCTCCTTTTCTAGCTCCCCTTCTTCCCATTTTGTCTCCATTTTCCTCCCTTGGTTTCTATTTCTTAGGTCTCTCTCTAGCTTTTGAGCTATTGCAGTCTCTGTGTCTCTCTTTCCCTTTGTACTCATTTATCCCTATTTCAGGACCTGCCATTTTGGGTTACTCCCGATCATCTGTGCCTTGCCCTACTCCGTATTAGTTAAGGATCTCTAAAAAGCAAAACGGACAGAATGAATACATATAAAAACAGGATGCAGTCTGGGCAGTCCAAAAATGACTGTCCCATACTCGGCAGGCTAAAATCTGGCAGCTATTCAGTCCATGAGGCTGGATGGCTCAGAAGTTCCAATATGGCACTGAAGTTCTAGAGCATTCCTGGACTGCTGTTGATCTTCAGTATGAATCGGAATTCTGAAGAATCTGGTTCTGACACTCGCAAAATAGAGTGAGAACAAATAGGCAAAGAGCAAAGCTTCCTTCTGTGTCCTTTTATAGGCTGCCAACAGAAGGTGCTGCCTAGATTTAGGGCAGGTATTCCTGCTTCAAAAAATCTGGTCAAGAAAACTCCTACTGTAGACGAATTTCTAAATGGTCTTATTAAATAAGAAACACAGAGCCCAACACAGATTTGAAGCCTAAGAGATCAGAGCAAGAGCCATGACTCCCTTTAGCTTACCAGTTGCTGTAGTCCTTCCCCTGAGAGAGAGACCTTCTTCTGGTGTGTCTTGAGTTTTATTGCTTTACTGTTCTGCCTTCTCATTGGATCTAAGCCCAGCCACATGACTTCCTCATCACTGCCTGTCTATACAGACCTCCTGGTCTCTATGGTTGGTACTTGGATTAAAGATTCAGGTCCCCATGCTTGGCTGTGTCCTTGACCACACAGAGACTCTGCCTGCCATGTGATCGGATTAAGGGTGTGGGCTGCCACCACCTGAATTCTGTTCCTGACTTGGTAATGACCTCTGATCTCCAGGCAATTTTATTTATTAACATACAAATAAAATCACATTTCAGTACAAATAAAATATCATCATACCTCACAGGTGTGCCCAACAGTTTGGATTTTAACTGATTCAAGATGTAGTTGAGTTGACAACCAAGACCGGCAATCGGCATCCAGCCTCTCATTGTTCTGGGTCTGCACCCTTCTTTCTTTTTCTGTCTCTTCCTGTCAGGCTCTCTCTCTCTGTCTTTGTCTCTGTATCTCTCTAGATATGCCTCTATCTCTCCTGATCCCTGTTGGTCTAATCTCTTTATATATCTGTGTTTTCCTCTTGCTTTCCCCCCATCTGCCTGTCTGTCTCTTACTCTGGGTCTATCCTTACCTGTCTGCCTATTCCTGACCCTGTCCATATGGTCCATCCCTTTTTCTATAGCTGCTTGTCTACTTCTCTGTGGCCATATGCCTGTCTAACTCTACTCTGAAAGTGCTATAGAGACTGATCTGAATGACACTAGCCTTTTTAACAGCTTAAGTATAAATTGCTTCTTAACCCATGACAGTTGAACATATACATCTCAGAGAATGGAATGACAGTCCTTGGCTTGCCCAAAACAAATGGAGTGTATTGATTTCTGAAATATAAATCTGTCAACTGGATACTTTAAAACATGGATATACACAAACTTTAATGTTTCAAATGCAGTTATTCAGCTGTCCATTAGTAGAAAAATGTATGTATTCAAAATATATATTGTATACCTTTCACTGGGTTTACATCTTAACTAAGCTTCCAGAAGTCAACCAAGATTGAGAAAGTCTTCTGAGGAAAATAGGAAGTAATATAGACACCAAATGGATTGTCCTTAAAATTTATAGCATCAGTGAAATACCAAGTAATCAAGATTTTTTCAGACTGAATTATATCAAAATAATCACTGGCTTTTTACCTGACAGTCCAGATCAGTAATCTTATGCCTCAAGTCCTCAATAACAAAGAAATAATTAGTTGCATTATGAAACAGAATCATTAAATATCTGTGCATCTCAGTTGCTTTGTTCACAAAGTGCAGCTTATAACAATAAATGAGCTCATACAGTTGTTATAAAAATTAAAGGAGACATCTGTGCAAAACTTTCAGAACACTACACTACCTGGCACAGTAGCAGCCCCCTGACCCCAATGTTAGCTCATTATAATCATGCTTACATCGATGACAAATGGCACAGAACGGTGGTGGCATAAGATTGTATTACCTAATGGCATTGTACCCATGTTAGACAGAGTAAGTACACTATCATGTTCACACAATAAGAAAATAGCCAAATGACACATCTCAAAGCATATTTCCATACAGCTTCTCTATGGTGGCATTTGTCTCTAATCCTAGCACCCAGGAGGCTGAGTCAGGAAGATTTTTAGTTCAAAGTCAGTCTGGACTACATAGTAACAAAATACTTCAAACTAAAATACAACAAAACATATATCCATTGTTAGAAGGCATGTGACTATACTCCTGCTATAATTGTTATCCTTACAGTTATCTAAGCGGGACTGGATGGTAATCAAGAGGGCTATGTCACTCTGGGCAAGCCTGCCTAAAGAATGAAGATATACCACTAAGATCTTTATGGTTCTATGGTTTTAGAATGTCATGTGACTCTGGTTGTCTAGACACCTGAGATCATATTTTAGATGAATTTCACGGTACATTTCTCTATTCTCAATAGTATCTCTGTCCTGAAAGGCACAAGGGAAAGAAAAAAGTAAAAGAGTAAAGTTTTGATTTTCAGCAACTTGTAAAGCAAACCTGGTATGTATGGGTTTTGTTGTTGTTGTTGTATTCACCTCTTATGGAGTGAAAAACAAATCTGGGAACAAAATCCGTTCTAATTTTTTCCCCAATATTGCCCACATTGGATAGTTGGGGCAGGTGATACACACACACACACACACACACACACACACCCCAAAACAAAACATGGACTTAGAACTGATGAGGTAGCATGCCTTATTTTTTAAAAGAGATGTTGGGCCAGAATGATGGCTCAGTGGTTAATGACACTTGCTACCAAGTCCTGGAATCCTAAAAGGAAATCTACAAGTTGTCTGCTTCCAGTTTTCTCTCATAAAGCTGGACTCATGGGCAAGGGAACTGAGATCACTCTACAGGATTTACATCAAAGAGGGAGAGAACTAACTCTCTCAATAGTCCTCTGACCTCTACAAGCACACCATGGCACACACACACTTACTTGCATACACACAACTGATTAATTAATGAAAAAGATGTGATATATTTTGCTTCAAATTACTACCTGTAGGAGATGTACCTGGGAATGCTGTTTGTAGATATTGTATCTTTCTTCTAAATACTGTCTGTGGATCACACACTTCACTTTGGACGCTCTTTGGGGTGAAACCATCTCCCTGAGGAAATCTTCAATACTTTGTTGAACTTTCAAAACTTTGTTTTGTTCGCAAAGTTGTTTCTTTTATGCAGCTTACAAACGACATCAGAGAATGTGTTTCTGGTAATTTTGTGTGCGTGCATGGACTATTGGCAAACTGATTAATACTTTCTATAGACTGAATGGATATCATGCTGAAAACTGTTCTGTAGAGGGCAAAATGTCCTTGTATACACGGATGAGCACGGGAGAAGCCAGGAAAATTAAACACACAGGCATGCTTCAAAGGAAAGGGATCTTTAACCTGTCCTCCTGGAATGCTGGGAATGGATGTAGTTTACAACCTGGTAATCCTTTGCTACCTGTTGAGCCAAGCTCCACCCACAAAGCCCAGAATATTACATTTGTTTATCCCCGACTTTCCCCCCTAAAACCTTGAGCATTACTTCTAGGTAGCAAAACTTAACCTTTGACAGATGTCATTTGTACTTGACAACAGCCTAAGTGACTTCTGTGTTATCTTAGGACCAGACCAAATCCTGACTCCCACAGGGATTATGTTTACATCAGTCATTCTCCCTAGACCCTTTTCTTGAGCACTGTTTCTAAGTCAACAAGAACCCATTTTATGTGTATGTTGCAAGGAGTTTCAACATAGACATGTTTTAAGCTTTGTTGTATTCATAGGGCTGAGTTGTTATCAGAAAACTTTTTCCCCAAAACTGTGCTGTGCTTAAATATGGCTAAAGTAAACGAACTAGTCAGACACTCAAAGTCTTGGCCCAGCACTGGTACCTAAATTGGGCTGAACCAAGTTTCAGTCTTGTCTGTTCGTATATTGTTTCCCTGCCTGCTGTCCACACTGTTCAAAAATATATCCACTATGGCTGGGGAGATAGCTGTTAGTAAGGTGCTTGCTATTTAAACACCAGGACTTGAGTTTTACCACCAGAACCCACATAAAAAATGCTGGGCATGATGGGATGTGATTATAATTCCAGTGCTAGGAGGTGTAGACAAGAGGATTCCTGAGGCTCTCTGACAAGGTAGTCTAGCAGATTTGTTGAGCTTAAGGTCAGTGAGCAATGCTGTCTCTAAAGAGAAAACAAAAGGTAGATGGCACATAAGGACTGACACCTAAAATTGTCTTCTGGTCTCCATTTGCAGGCACACACATCCACATGTGCAACCAAAAACACAGCAACATACACACGCTTGTACACACAGAAATTAATTAGTTAATGTAGTCTTTTAGCATGCTATTCTCATTTGGATGTGGGGCTGATTAAGAGAAAAAAAGAAACCTGGAAGAGCATTTTGCTCTTAGCTCATAGCAGAAAAATTCAGGCTCATCAGTTGGTTAGGTTAATGGCAATGACCGTCTTTAAGAAAGACGAAATCGACCCCTGGGCGCCAGCCACCCCTGGGAAGACCTGCTCACCTTGGCCCCAGATTCTGGCCAGC
>CABHPH010155911.1:23072-50826 GCA_902168325.1 Peromyscus nudipes | reverse complement strand
ATATATATATATATATATATATATATATACAAACATTGGTTTTATTAAGGTTTTAGTTCACCTGTTTCACATTATGGCAAAATAATAGTTATTATCAGCTTAAAAAGATTAAAGTAGCCTAAATAATAACATGGAACTGATTGAGATGATTAGACTCCACACTTTGAAAACATAATTTAAACATACAATAGTTTATGCTTCATTTGTAAACATTTCACATGCATAATAAACACTAAAATTTTCAGAGTGCAGGCAGGCGGCATTCACTGAGTACAAAGCAATGGATGGGAAAGTAAAAACACCCAGACAAACAAAAGGACCTGACGCTCAAAGGTCTTAAATCTCCCTCTCTCTCCCTCCTCCCTCCCCCCTGCACCTTTCCTTGAGAAACTGACGGTATATTTATAGTATAAACATAATGAAAACATCACATATATTGTTCTTGTGTTATAATGTAGAAGTTGGTCCGAGTCAAATGGTAAATGTTTAATATCTATTCAAGTGCAAAGTAGTGGAAATAATTGAATTAAATATTGTCGTCAAAAGTTATGAGACAGATTAAGACTAAGCAGAACATACTAAAAATATATTAAAAATAAGTTAATTATAAGCACTTGATTATTTGAAATATATAATACCTGACCTAAGCTAGGAAATATTATAAACATATAAAACTAGATATTAAAATGAAAATATAAATACAGATAAAATTTTAATTGAAATATATATGTGCAATTTAACTTAATAACTGGACATTTATGAAAATACAAATTATCAAAACTATTTGTATAAGGAAGTTAGATTAAATTTCTGAACAACGGTGCCCAATATGTACAATCATTACGTGTCCTTGTCATGGTGTGTGTATGATGTGACTGTCATAAAGGTTCTCATATTGAAGACTTGGTCGCTGTGGCTGGTCCTATTCTGGAGGTTCTGGAAACTTCAGGAAAAAGGGCTTACCCAGAAGGAGGTCATGAGGTGTGTTTCCAGGCACTATTTCTTGTTCCAAAGTCTGTGAACATCTTCCTCCAAGAGCTGCCATGATTTTATCCTTACCTTTAGACCTAAAGGAATGGAGCCAACTGGCCACGAACTGAAATCAGTTCCTCCTCCCTCACTTGGTTGTGTCGGGGATCACGTCACAGCAACAGAAGTCTCGCTAATTCACTGATATTCCACCTCCTCTCGCAGACTGTGGTAATTTCCAGGGGCCTCCCACACTTAGAATGGGTCCCCCCACTTCAATTAACACAGTTAGAAATCTCCCTCACAGGCAAGCCTAATCTAGACAATTACTCATTGAGACTTCGTTCTGAGGTGATTTTACCCTGTGTCAAGTTCACAATCACAATCGACCATCTCAGGTGCCTTCCAGAGATGCATTTAGAGCAGAGCATTAGGAGGCACCACCAGTCTGCAGCACCTACAGGATCTGCATTACCGTGCATCTGTTTTAATGTCCATTACCTACGGAAGAAATTCTGTTTGGGATGTAATTCTAAATACTGTCCTCTTCTAAACAGCGATTCTCTTCCTTTGGAGATTTGTTTACATGTTGCCTGTAGTCATTTTTGTAAATGACTATGTTTTCTGGTTGTTTTGCGGCTAGACTTTTTAGAGAAATTACAGCTAAATTTTAGCCAATGTGTCTAATAGCATAATCTCAAACAAGAGTTATACCTCTGTCTATTTTTCTGGCTCCTGCCTTTCCTGGTAACCTGGGCTTTTATGTGTTTCTATTTTACCTCACTCCTTTCTGTAGACATGTAATCTTTTCTGCGAATGTATGATCCTCTCAGGTGATGACTAAGCCCTCACCAACAGCAACTGTACCAGTTACTAACCTTAGTACACACAGAATCGGCAAATGGTGTATTTGAGATGGTTCATTCAAAAACGAGAAAAAAAATGGTTCCAAAAAGTCACTGGGGCTGGGCGGTGGTGGCGCACGCCTTTAATCCCAGCACTCGGGAGGCAGAGGCAGGCGGATCTTTGTGAGTTCGAGGCCAGCCTGAGCTACCAAGTGAGTTCCAGGAAAGGCACAAAGCTACACAGAGAAACCTTGTCTCGAAAAACCAAAAAAAAAAAATAAATAAATAAATAAAATAAATAAAAAATAAAAAAAGGCACTGGGAAGTTAGAATAAACAAAACTTTGTTTTCTGGTTTTCCAGATACAAACTTAAAACATACTGAGAAATACCTGGTCTCTCACTTCCCAACTTGGCTCCTTCTGCTCAAGATGCTATTATCACAATTACCAAACTGATGTAGCACGAACCTTAAGAGGTCTTATTAATGAAAATAAACCTGGAGCAAGGGATTGGGGTGAATGCTGGAAGATCAGAGAAGCAGAACAAGCCACAGCCACCTCATCTCACCAATTCCTCAGCTGATCCTGTTTACTCAGACTGGAATCCTCATCCAGAGTGAATCTCAGCTGAACTGATGCTCAAAAGCCTAAAAGCTTAACCAGGATCTAGTTCCTCATCCTCACGCCTTAAATACCCTTCTGCTTCCCGCCATCACTTCCTGGGATGGCTCTTATTACCACGCCTAGCTATTTCCAGTGTGGCTTTGAACTCACAGAGATCCAGAGGGATCTCTGCCTCCGGAATGCTAGGATTGAAGGCGTGTGTGCCACCATTTTCTGGCTTCTATATCTAGTGTCTGACATGACATTATGTGCTGTAAGTAGGGTGGCCATACAGCCAATGTGTTGCTGGTTCTTCTGGTGCAGCTATTAATAGAATCTCACTCTTGCATATCTAGGTGTTTGGGAAACGCAAATATCACTACCTTAGTTTTAAATGGAAGTTTTGACTTTCAAGGGCACAGGACATTGTCCAAAGCAAAGAAGCCAATAAAGGTAATGCTACTATTACTTCTACATTATTGAGACTGAACACCTGTCTGAAGTAACCTAAGGAAGACAGGATTTGTTTTGGTCCATGATTCAGGTAATACAGTTCATACAATACAGATAGAGGAGGCAGGGGAAATGGTTTGGGTCAATAATGTCAGGAGTGTGATGTGAGTTGATCACACTATGGTGGATGATCAGGAAAAAGATTGTAGTCCACAAGAGTGGCCAGGAATTAACCATGAAAGACCTGCCCTGATAGCCAATGTCATCCAACAAGGCCCTACAAACCAAAGGATGTGCAGCCTCCCCAAGCAGTGCCATCAGTTGGGGACCAAGTGTGTTAATATGTGAGCCTGTAAGGGACATTTTACATTAAAAAGTATAATAGCAATTTTGAGGGTTTCCTTATTGCTTAATATATTCTACTCCACCTTTGGTAGAAAATAATTCCTTCCCCATCTCCCTCTTCTCCTACCACACTTACTCCAAGGTTCACCCCCTAAGCTAAGAAAAAAAAAGGGTAAATGGACTTTGTGGGGTTTTTTTGTTTTTTTGTTTTTTTGGTTTTTTTTTGGTTTTTCGAGACAGGGTTTCTCTGTGTAGCTTTGCGCCTTTCCTGGAGCTCACTTGGTAGCCCAGGCTGGCCTCAAACTCACAGAGATCCGCCTGCCTCCCAAGTGCTGGGATTAAAGGCATGCGCCACCAACACCCGGCGACTTTGTGTTTCTTAAGGCAATCCCCAAATGAACACATTTCCTCTTAGCAAGAAGAGGTCTAGACTCAAGGAAGAAAACATGAGTAGGCAAAATATGCAGCTCAGTCCCTGGGAAGACTGCCCCTACAAAGCCATAGGCATGTTGTTTCTAGAAGCATGGGTCCACAGGTTCCTCTGGGAGTCCTCTGTTTCCAATATTACTAGCAGTGGACCAGAGCATAATTGTCCTTGGTCATCTTGTACACTCCGTGGTTTACTTAGTTGATAGATGTTGGTGAGGAGAAGACAATGTTCCATGAAGGTTCCTCCATATGCTCAATCACCACCTACCTCAAGGCCAGAAAGCAGCCCATAAGAAGAGCACAGAGACTGGGAAATACCTACGCTGCAGATGGGTAGGTAAGTATGGGAGCCCACAAAGATTCCAACTTGTGATTTGACTCAAGGTCAAAGAGTCAGAGTTTATGTTGCTCTCCAAGGCCTGATAAGGGAACAGCTTTGCTCAACTATCTTCTCTCCCCTTCTCACTCCACAGCCCACTTATCTTCAGTCAGCTCTGCCAAGAGCTTGTTCTAACATTCCCATTAGTGTAGGGGGTCCCTGTATTCAGGGCACTGTGACTCTACCTCAGACTTAGCTCCAAAGATGCAGGATATTGCATGTATCTACCATCTATATTATCTTAAATGCGAGACTGACCGAGGCTTCCCAGTTTGAGTTTATTTCAACTGTAAGAAATTTTCCTCAGATTATTTCCTTGGTTATATTTTATCTATTTTTTTACTAATATTTCATGTACTTTACTACTGTCTAATTTATTATTTAAGTTGTTGCAGATGTTAGTTATTGTTCACAAATTCTGTTAACATTCTATTTAGAGGACTATTGTACATTTTTATTATCGTGAACATAGGTTTCATTTGATTAGCTGTCATTTATAATTTGATATAAAGAAATGTATAGTACAATAATGGCATTGGTTTTTATCATTTCCTCATTGTGCATTTTATGATTAATGCACTATTGCCTTGAACATGAGCAACTGTCACAGCTATGAGTGGACTTTGAGAGACAGTGTGTTATCTGATTCAATACCATTACCGATTATGTTTATGCATTTTCTATACCTTAATTATTTGCTGGATGATGTAAGGGGGCCCAACCTTACATTTAGATTTTCTAGCTTTATTGGATGTCTTGTACTTTCAAAACTCTGAATGATGCCAGTTACTACACAAAGTTCCCTATTATGTGTTCTTTCATATTTAGGCAACAGGAAATAACTCTTTTTTTTTTTAGTGCTTAGTGGTAGTGTTTCTTCTGACTGTTTTATATTACAACATCAGCATGAAACATGAACTCCTCTCCTTTCACACATTATTGACTTGAGCGTTATTGTCTGGCTTGCTTTCTATTTCTCTTAGTTACTTTTATCTGTGCCTCTGATAGATATTACATAACTTGATTTTTGCTCTTGGGATGATATAAGAATATAATGGTTTTTAATTTACCAGGAGAGTTTAATCATTCTCCTTTATGGTGCTTTGCTTTATTGGTCTTTGGATTATTTTAGTGGTTGAAATTTCTACTTAGTAGAATAAATATCAGTGGCTTGAACAAACTAATAAAAGATCTGACAGTCGAGGGAATAACATGTTCAATATGCAACTTAGGAGCTATGCCACCATCTTAGCTTCTCACGCTCTTGGAGGGGCAGGTATTGTGGTGATTTAGCATTTTGAGATGCATGGGCTCAAATATTAAGCTCCTCTATTCCCTAGAGAATAATCTTGGGCAAGTTGGTTTTTTCAAAATTGGATTCCATTCATATAATATTAATATAAAGGAAATTGTTTTAACCTCCTTAGTGGATCATAGAGAATTATTTGATAATGCATGTAAATCACTCAGGGCAGAGTAATCACTGAAAACTAGCTGATATTCACATTTGTGAGTTATCATTTCTTTTTGCTTTTACTTATTTGGGGCAGCTCCTAATATAATTTTATTTCAATGGAATAACATGAAATACTAGTTAAATCAAATGTACCCCATTTTCTCTACTAGTCTGTGCCTTGTATTTTTATTATTCCTTTTCATGATGCCTTTAGTATGATTCTTCTCCATGCTGTCCCTTCCATAAATTGCTGAAATGACTTGAATATTTATTTCCTCATTGTGACTATGTTTGTGTATGACAGTTGAACAGGTGGTAAGAAGATAGCACTATCTGTCCCATAAGATGTTTTCTTAATGTTTGTGACATTGAAAGTTACATTAACCCCTCGTCAGTTTCTCTTACATAATGTGCCTTATCATCTGAATTTTGCCTTTACTTTCTTTTTTCATATATACTCTCTATAGTCATTTGCAGAAAGAAATATGAGCAGTATACTTTCAGAATAACAATGTCCAGTTGTTGGTTTTTTCCATGCGCTTACAACTGAGTGATGACTTCATTGGATTTAGAATTCTTGTTTGGTACACATTTGCATTTCTGATCCCTTTACCATGTTCCGCTGGGTTTCCTCACCACTTGTTTTCTAACATACCGTATGATTAGCATATCAGCTTATTTTTATTATGTACATCGTAAGTTCCACAAAGATGGATTTTGTGTAAGCTTTCTCTCATAAACCAAAGAGTTCTTGGGCCATGAGAGGACCTAGAGGCATATTCATTTAATTTGAGTAGTATTGACATTGAGAACTCAAAACAGCTGTGGAACCATCCACAAAAACAAACACTAAATGCCTTATGAGTCCAAAGAGTAGCAGGGCAAATGAGTCATGGGAGCACTAACATTCCCAGAGCAAAGATTTCATCGTAAGTAAAATCTTTGAACACAGTGGAAATCTGAATGGTTTAGATACTAGAAATAATTGGAGTAATTCTTAATGACCTAAAACATCACAGAGGTTGGTTGCCAAAGGTTTGATTTTGCACCATGAGGCCTTAGAATGGGCAGCTGCCTGGCTGCTTTCCATTGGCCAGGCATGTTTGACAGACCAAGTACACTGCATATCAAACCACACATTTCAGTTTCTCACCTGTGATATGCTCTCCTCCTGAAAAGGTTTCGAGCGTCTATCAGGGTGCACATATGTGGAGGATTTTTCCCATCAAGGACAATTCAAGTCCAAGGTCCTTATCTTCAGGTGTGTGATAAAGCAGTTCAGAAAAGCTTGGAAAGGAGAGGCAGAAAGGGTAAATTACTTTTTCTGAAATACATGACAATAAAACTCAGCTAAGTAAATAGGGTCCATAGTGACAATCAAAAGTTCCATTTGCTTCTCCTGTATGAGTCAGTGTGAGAATAAGTGCTGCACACTGCAGGTAAGGAAAACACTTTTCCTTGGCCTCAGTAGTGTGTGTGTGTGTGTGTGTGTGTGTGTGTGTGTGTGTGTGTGTGTGATTTTGTATGTATATTATGATTATAATATTTATTCATCTATATAAATATTTATTTCAATTTGTTTAAAGTAAACAGTGTTGTTTATTCATACCTCATCAGTAAAAAGGCTTTGCACATTTGTCCCTGTCTTTGGTTTAGGTTTGGTTCTAGGTTGTGCTTGTTTCTATGCTCAGCATCAGGCTTTTATAATCTAGTCTATCAATTCTTCTGAGTAAGCAAAGTCCCAGTCATTCTTGTCTTCTTTATCAGTAACTTACCCAGCCACTTCGGAATTTTCTTCTCAGGAACAATGTTCAGTGCTCTCCCATCTCAAATACACACACACACACACACACACACAACCATGCTCAAAACAATGACCGTGTAGCTGCGTTCTGTTGTTTGTTTCTGGTTCTTTTAGGGGGCCTGCCATCCAGCTCCCAAATAAATTCACACTCGGAGGCTTATTCTTACTGGCCTTAGCTTGGCTTAGTTTCTTGCCAGGTTTTCTTTACTTAACCTGTCTAGTAGTCTAAGTTGGGGTCATCCTTGTGGATTCCTTGGAACTTCCCTAGCACCCAGTTTCTCCCGATCCCCATGATGTCTCCCTCTATCATGGTATCTCTTTCATTGCTCTGTGACTGACCTGGATTACCCCAGTAATCAGATCAGTGAATATCCTAACTTTCATCATAGAGCCTTAATCCAGTAACTGATGGAGGCAAATGCAGAATCCATAGCCAAGCACCAGGCTGAGCTCCAAGAGTCCAGTCGAAGAAAGAGAAGAGAGATTCTATGAGCAAGGGGCAGCAAGATCATGATGGGGGAATCTACAGAGACAACTTAACCAAACCAGTGGGAACTTATGAACTTTAAACCAACAGCTATAGAACTTCCATGGGACTGGAGTAGGCCCTCTGCATAAGTGAGACAGTTGTATATCTTGATCTGCTTAAGGGGCCCCCTGGTAGTAGGATCAGGATCCATCCATGGTGCATGAGCTGGCCTTTTGGAGCCCACTACCTATGGTGGTACATCTTACACAGTCTTGATACAGGGGGAGGGACTTGGACCTGCCTCTACTGAATGTACCAAGCTCTGCTGATTCCCCATGGGAAGCTTTACCTTGGAGGAGGGAATGGGAGTGGTCTGCTGGAGGAGGGAGAGGCTGGAGGGGCAAAAGTAGGGAAGAGAGGGGAACTGTGATTGGTATGTAAAATGAATAAAAAAATTCTTAATTAAAAAAAATTAACCTGTCTACATTTTGCCTCTGGACTTTTCCCATTCTCTTACTTCTATAAATCTTACTCTTACTCCACGGCTTGCTGTGTAGCTGGGTGGCTGGCCCCTGGAGCCCTCCTCCTTCTCTGACTGCTAACTCTCCTCCCAGTTTTCTCCTTCTATATATACTATCTGCCTGCCAGCCCCACCTATCCTTTTTCCTGCCCCACCATTGGCTGTTCAGTTCTTTATTAGAGCATCAGGTATTTTAGACAGGCACAGTAACACAGCTTCACAGAGTTAAACAAATGTAACATAAACAAAAGTAGCACACATATTCTACTACATTTCCCCTTTTTGTCTAAATAAAAATGAAAGGTTTTAACCTTAACATAATAAAACTACATACAACAAAAATAGTTATCAAGTAAGAATTATTTACAATATTCTGTCCATTTGTAGTTAGCACATTCAGAGAAAATAATGCATTATCTATCCTATCTTAGTGAATCCAATTTTACACCTAACTTAGAAAAACTTCAATAATAACCATCTAGTCTTCAAGTCCATCAAAGACCCATATCCAATACAAAGAAGGGCATATTATTATCTAACAACAGAAACATTTGGCTGCCTGGACATTCACCCAAAGTTCCTCTGAAACATTAGGGCATCCATCTTCAGCTTAGAGGCCCAGAGTATCTGGCAGACTTTTCTATGAAGCTGGAATTTTGGACTGTCCTGCCTTGTTTGGGAAAAGTTCATCTGTCTTTTTCCTGTGTGTCCTGCATGTCCAGTCTGCACAGCACATTGTCAGCATTCAAAGGTAAGAACAATTTCTTTGCCTGGTGGCTAACCTTTCCACAATGAAAGCAAACTCAATAAGGAGTTTCTTCAATGCCCATCATCTTCTCTGAATTGGTGCTTCCAGGAGCAGATGTGTCACATAGTCATGAAAAAGTTTAAATTAACAAAACCTTTTAAATGCCATATTTTACAGGTCTTTGAAGTATTTGAAGACCATCTATTTAAAATATATCTCTATATAATCCTGAAAGCATACCTAACATATCTACAAATTTGGTTGTTATAAATGACTAATTACTAACCTATATTTCTTGATTATCCTAAATAGTTCATAATAATAGCTTTCAAAAACTAGAACTTCACTCTACATTTCCAAATGAACTGCATAGGCACAATACCTCAAACAAAAATAGAAACATACATACAATATGTTGTAACCAAAATAACCTTAAATTTTTATCAATATACAAAAATCCTTTCAATGGGAGTAGAAACATATGTACAGTGTAACAAAAATAACTTTAAATTTGCATCAATACTCTATATTCCCCTAAATGATAACAAACATCTATAACCCACCAAATAACCAAAAACCATCCACAACCCCCAACTCTTGGGAATGTGGTCATGATTTTCTCCATACTTCTTCCTACTGTCTGTGGATGAAGTATCTTTAGGATCCCAGAGAGAAAATTTTGAGATAATGACCAAGTCCTGGGAAGACCAGCAGTAACCTTTGTTGATAAATATCACCTGCCAAGTTTCAGGGGGTCTCGCCTGATCAAACCTGATCCATATTAATCCTGAAGGAATCCACAGCCTCTCATCTCCTGTCTTTTGCTTCTCAACAGTCAAAAAATTAAAATCAACACATACAGGATCCAGACTACCTGTGTATTTCCCATCTTATGTGACTTTTTTCTTTTACTCTCTCTTTAAAGACTTTATCTTATAAATTATTCATTTTTCCTATGATCATACATTTTTACTTTTCTTAAGCCTACACACATTGTTAAACACACTCTAACCTACTTAGAGGTTGTAGCTGGAAGTTTCTCAGTCCCGCCTGGCCCCACGGTCCCTGGGTCCTGCAGCTACTTATAAAATAATCACTGAGGGGCTTATATTAATTACAAACTATATGACCTATGACTTCAGCTTCTTGCTAGCTAGCTCTTTCATCTTGAATTAACCCATTTTTATTAATCTATATATTGTGACGTGGCTGTAGTATTACCAGTCTGCTGTCATCTTATTGCTCCTTGGGTGGTGGCTAGTGTCTCTCCAGATTCAGCAGCATATCTTAAAAAAAAAAAAGTTTTCTCAGGCACTGTGGAAATTCAAGCACCATGTTGGTATACCAATTTGTTGTTGTTTGTTGTTTGTCTCTTTTGGGGGGCCTGCCACCCAGATCCCAAATGAATTTACACTTGGAGGCTTATTCTTACTTATAATTGCCTGACCTTAGCTTGCCTTAGTTTCTTGCCAGCTTTTATTAACTTAAATTAACCCATCTACCTTTTGCCTCTGGACTTTTCCTGTTCTCTTACTTCTGTAAATCTTACTCTTACTCCATGGCTTGCTGTGTAGCTGGGTGGCTGGGTGGCTGGGTGGCTGTGTAGCTGGGTGGCTGGGTGGCTGGCCCCTTAAGTCTTCCTTCTTCTCTGGCTGCTAACTCTCCTCACGATTTTCTCCTTCTATATATAATCTCTGCCTACAAGCCCTGCCCATCCTTTCTCCTGCCTTGCCATTGGCCATTCAGTTCTTTATTAGACCATCAGGTGTTTTACACAGGCACAGGATCACAGCTTCACAGAGTTAAACAAATGCAACATAAACAAAAATGACACACCTTAACATAATATTCTACTACAGTAAGACCCAACTCCTCAGTAAGACCCAACTCCAATTCTGTGACAAACATATGAGGTTGTCCTATATCCTGCCACCTCCATGCTAATGTTGGGATGGGATGTACAGTTGCACTTCAGATCTTCTGGAACTCCAACCCTCCATCTGTCATCAGCTCACATAGGACATCTGTGAAGGTTTTTGAATCATTCAAGCAGTTCATGAAAAAGACCTAGAGTCTGTCTTAGGTGTGAGTACTATTGCTGTGATGTAACACCATGACCAAAACAACTTGTAGGGGAAAGGGTCTATTTGGCTTACATATCTAGAGTCAAAGTCCAAGGCAGGAACTCAAACCCCACAGGAACCTGGAGGCAGGACCTGGCACAGACACTCTGGAGGTATGCTGCCTACTAGAGTGCCTCCTTTTCATTGTAGATCTGCAAAAGAGTGATCACAAATAACCAAATGGCATTGTCAATACTAGACTATCTTGAAATTTCCTCTACCAATGGCATTTATCTAGAACTCTTCCATTTAACCTCCAGCCAGTTTTTAAGACAAAGACAAAAAGCAGTCATTCTTTACCAAAATATCGCAAGAATGGTCTCTAGAAACATACATTTATAAATTATATATTAGTATAAATAGAGCATATATGTGGAATGTAAATTATGTAATGATTATTCTATAAAGTATATATTATGTGTTATATATATTTATAATATATTTATATGTAAAAATAAACATTGCATCATTAATTTGGAAGAAGTCAAACTTTCATTATTTGCGGATGATGTGATAGTATACATAAGTGACCCCAAAAATTCTAACAGGGAACTACTATAACTGATAAATACCATTAGGAATGTGGCAGGGTACAAGATTAATCCAAAAAAATCAGAAGCCCTCCTATACACAAATGACAAACAGACTGAAAAAGAAATGAGAGAAACATGTCGGTTTTTATGCCAATACCAAGCTGTTTTTATTACTATAGCTCTATAGTAGAGCTTGAGGTCAAGGATGGTGATGCCTCCAATGGTTGCTTTGTTGTACAGGATTGTTTTAGCTGTCCTAGATTTTTTGTTTTTCCATATGAAGTTGAGTATTGTTCTTTGCAGGTCTGTGAAGAATTGTGCTGGAATTTTAATGGGGATTGCATTGAATCTATAGATTGCTTTTGGTAAGATTGCCATTTTGACTATGCTAATCTTACCTTTCCATGAGCATGGGAGATCTTTCCATTTTCTGATATCTTCTTCAATTCCTTTCTTCAAGGACTTAAAGTTCTTGTCATACAGGTCTTTCACTTGCTTAGTTACTCCAAGACATTTGCTATCATTTGTGGCTATTGTGAAGGGCGATGTTTCTCTGGTTTCTTTCTCAGCCCATTTATCTTTTGTATATAGGAGAGCTACTGCAAATAGGGAAATTTTGACTTCTTCCTTTCCAATTCATATCCCCTTGATCTCCTTTTGTTGTCTTATTGCTCTAGCTAGAAATTCGAGTACTACATTGAATAGATATGGGGAGAGTGGACACCCTTGTCTTGTTCCTGATTTTAGTAGAATCACTCTTAGTTTCTCTCCATTTAATTTGATGTTGGCTGTCAGCTTGCTGTAACTTGCCTTTATTATGTTTAGATATTTTCCTTGTATTCCTGATCTCTTCAAGACCTTTATCATAAAGAGGTGTTGGATTTTGTCAAAGGCTTTTTCAGCATCTAGTGAAATGATCATGTGGTTTTTTTCTTTCAGTTTGTTTCTATGGTGTATTACATTGACAGATTTTCATATGCTGAACCATCCTTGCATCTCTGGGATGAAGCCTGCTTGATCATAGTGAATACGTTTTTTGATGCATTCTTGGATTTGACTTGCCAGTATTTTATTGAGTTTTTTGCATCAATGTGCATGAGGGATATTGGTCTGTAATTCTCTTTCTTTGTTGAGTCTTTGTGTGGTTTGGGTTATCAGGGTTACTATAGCCTCATAAAAATAGTTTGGCAATGTTCCTTCTGCTTCTGTGGTGTGGATCAATTTGAAGCTCTTCTTTGAAACTCTGGTAGAATTCTGCACTGAAAATTAAATTATTTTTTATTTCTTTAATTAAAATTTTAAAAATTCTTTTAAAGCAGCTATCATAATCCACAATTGCTATAAATTTACTTAAATAAAACTGTTAACATTTCCTTCTTTCATATAAATTCATGTTATTATTCCATTTAAAATCTTTCTCCTTTTAAATCTGAGTCTTCCTGTTAATACGTTTATCATGTACAATACAGAAAATAGGTGACTTTCAGGCCAACCCTATAAGGGTAATGACGGCTTCAACTTTCACTTAGAATCTTGAGCCATCCTGAGAGAACCCATAGAAGGTCTGGCAAGCTCCCAGCTACTCTTCATCCTGACAGTCCCCCACAGAGCTATCTTGGCCACATAGTCACAGCTATTCATATCATACACCTGAACCATGACCATATGAGTAAGGCATGCTTTTGGATTATGCGGTTCCCAAACCCTCAGATGAATACACTTGGAGATATGGCCCCAGTCAATAATATATGATGGAAGAATCACACCGCTGAGAACAATCTGCCCACAAAATCATGATAATAGTATAATGTTACTTTAGATCAAATTCTAGGATGCTGTTTTGAGAAACTGAATACTCGATACAACAACAAACAAACAAAACAAAATGAATGGGAAGAAAAACCTATAGTGTTGTAAGTGGAGTGCTGTCATCCTTGAAGCTAAAGGCTTTTTCTTGGAACTAGGGCAGAAACACTGAAATATTTGTATGGAGTCTTTGGCTAGGGCTGCTGAGGCAATGAACTCCAATTAGTAGAAGGAGAGTAACCCACACCATCATGGTGGGGTTTTTGGTAACACTTCTGCTGGTAAGAACATCAAAGAAAAAAAAATGAACCGAATGACATTGGGAAGCTGGCTGAGGACTTCCCAAAGACTACTGAGTACCATTTACTTTAATGAACTCTGCTATAAGAAAATTGATATAAAAAAAAGAAAAAAAATTGATATAAATGAGAGGTAGTTTTCAAGCAGAAACAAGACATTTAAAACATCCAGAATATTCTATCTAGCTTATCAAAAAATGTAAAGGATAAAATCAGGGAGGAAAAAATTCAATTGCCACCTTATAACATATGATCCTGTGTGGAGGGAGGTGAAACTCCAATCAGGGATGCAGCTGTAAGACCAGATCTTAGGAAGATCTACAGTACTGACCTTTGGATGCTCTCAACCAAGCCAAGGAGCTCAGGTTAAAGACACTGTTCACAGAAGTCTGGCATTCTTTAAGCAAAAAGGAACATACCTCCAAGGATTCGTGAATGTCACTTTGAGGTGTGACGTAAATCTGAATAAGGCTTAAAAGAAATGCTAAGCGTCTTAAACAAAATTTTACCAACAGCAGTCTTTCCAGCTTGGAATAAAAGGGATGAGGAAAGATGGAAGTGAAAAGCTAAGTACATCAATGCCTCTGAGCTCCCAATCTAGCATAGGCAGTCATCAGACAGAGGAAGCTAATATTTACCAGGGGATGGGAAGGATGGAGGCTTGGAGGACCAAACAGTAGGGGCAAGAATCAAGAGGAACAGTGGGTTAGCTTGTGAGGACAGAGCTGGGTCATAATCAAAGAGCATTTTCTCTCCCACTCCCTGGAGTAGAGGCCCTAATAATATGTGCTCACAAATAGTGCAGAGAGACAGACCTCAGTTTCCGTGGGCCTCCATCACTGAAGCTAACTCGTGTCTGGGAATGTCCATGGCAGTTCTCTTCTTCCAGCTTCATGACTGTATACTAGCCGAAATGATGAAATAAATTGTCCGTTTCAGTTCACAGATCTGACAGTTACGAGGAGCTGTGTTGCGGAGCCCCATACAGGGCTAGGCATGACTTATAAAACGAAACCCAAGACTGTGAGCCAATACTATAAAGAGATTGAACTTTAGTGTGGAAAGAGTGTGAGTATCTCGTATGGGTAAGGCATGAATTCCTGTGGTCAAAGGGCAGACTGTAGTCTTTGAAAGAAAGTTACTAACAATTCCTCTCCAATGTTTCTACATTTTCTTGTCCTCCTACCAAACACAGAATCAATCTGCTCCCCTTTCTATTGGATCTTGGATGGCCTTTAGAGTCATCTAAATACATAAGAGGTGTATGAGTGACCAGTGTGCCCCTGTGGAAAGTGCTCCAGAACCTGAAAACTTCTGCTTTCAATCTCATGGAGCCTTGCACTTTGTAAGATAATCAATTATTCAAATGAAGAAAAACTCCCATCCAGCTGCCAGCTGTTTTTGGCTAGCCCCATTGAGAGAACAGACATGTAATGAACACCATTTTATATGCAGTACCCCAGTAAAGCACTCAGCCATATACAGTAATTTTGGCTAATCTAAAAAGTAATAATCCAAAGAACGTAAACAATAAAGCCTTGTTATTTGTTACAAAAATCTTGCAAAAAAAAATTATGAGAAATGGATAATTGAAACAAAACTCACCATATTTCTTTTTCTTGTTATTTGTTAATTACTTGAAGAAAAAAATGTTTAAAACATGTGTTGAAACTTTGTGCTGGTTAGTTTTTGTCAGTTTGACACAAACTAGAGTTATCTGGAAAAAGAGAAGCTCAATTGTGGAATTGCTTCTACTGGTCTGTGGGCATGTCTGTGTGGTAGCATTTCTTGATTGCTGATTCATTTGGGAGGGTGCAGCCACCGTGAACAATGCCACCCCAGGGAAGGTGATCCTGAGTTGTTTAAAAAAAGCAGGCAATCCATGGTAGCTTGCCAGTGTTCCTCTATGGTCTTGTCTTTTTTTTTTTTCAGTTTCTGCCTACTGTTCCTGTTTGACTTCCTTCAGTGATGGAGCGTAACTCAGATGTGTAAGTCAAATATACTGTTTCCTCCCCAAGTTGCTTTTGTTCATGGTATTTATCACAGCAACAGAAACCTAATGAGGAAAACTGCATAAAGGTACATCACAAATCTATTTTTATGAGTCAAGAACTAGTTGGATGCCACAAGATTAACTCTGGTTAAAATAAGCAGAATATAATATATAAATAGAAATCATGTGGTTCCCAAGACCTGCAGAATAGTCAAGTAATTAGACTTAGAAACTGTTCAACAGAGGGCTATGGCAACGTGACTCTTATTTGTTTGAGTAACTTTAATTATCACAGATCATGAGTGGGCATATATGAAAGTTGACTTTATTACCATGCTTCATGCTGAATGCACATCTGATAAAATTTTGTACATGTGCCATTTTTTACAGTGATTTTTTTTTCAAAATATGAGAACTTTCTAAAGTTAACAAAGAATATCATCTCTTAGACTGTGAAAGCACAATATTGATCAGGATAAATAAGAATCACATACACCTGCACTTGACTGAAATTTAAAAACAAAACACATTCACATACATGTGAATGTTGTGATGATGTAGAAGGAATGCCTAAGCTGAAAATCACCAGGTAGTGGGGCAGATCAATGTAGACCAAAAAAAGAAGTTACCATTCCAGAAAATAGTATATGCACACAGTGTGTACATCAAAGAGAATTCTGTGCTTGTCATAGAACATGTTTCCATTTTCTTTGTCCTCAGTCCCATCACTCAGGCACAACTGTCCTTGCTTCCATTAGGTCTAATATTTCTTTGAATTCTTAAGCTGTCATTTTACCATTATTTTGAACTCGAAGTTATAGACAGTATTTATTAAATACAAGACAGTGCAGGTGAGCATTATCCAACATTCCACACTCCCTCTCTGTCCACTGTTTCCATACAAGTTAAAGAATTCCAAGTAAAGGAGCAGTCAGTGTCCATATCATTATGACTAATACATAGGTCTCTGAAATTTTGAATCATTTATTATAATAGTGCACTGCAATGTACATTTCCACAAAATCATTTTCAATGCTTAATGATTCTCTTGTTTTATTATATGGCTATTGCACATGTCATATGGACTAGAGATATATCCTAGAAGTGGCATCTCATATTTTTTTAGTTTCTCCAACATTATATGACCCAATTAAAAAAAGTTGAGTGAAAACTTCCTAGGAGTTGTTTGTGGATTTCTGACTACATTAAGACACATTAGCGCTTCATGAGAAAACATACAAGGAATGCGCTAGAACTTTAATTTATTTTTAAATTATACAAGTAAGTACCATTATTAAAACCTTTTTATCCCAAAATGCAACTCAAGGGGGGAAAAATGACATAAAATTAAAACATACTATCAAAGAGAGTATAGTGTAAACATAGATGAACCGTCACTTAAATCAAGAACTCCTCCAGTGCAACGCTGAACCCCTTCAATGGCAGCCCGTCTGCAGACTCCAGAGGCAACTGCAACTTCAGCAATATTAGTTTTCAATTGTTTTATCTCCTACATTTGTTTAGGTTATTTGTCTTTTCTTCCTTTAGGACTCTTTATGAGTACTGTATAAACTTAGGTGCCTCTGAAATGGACTAGTAAGGCTATCTTATTCTGACTCCATTTCGTGTTTGCTTAGAAAGTTCTCAGGCCTCTCCCCTTACCCCCCAACAGTCACATCCACCTTGGCACCGCATTTGAGATTTCCATGACCTTCACCATGGTCCAGATGTATTAACAAAAATTATTAAGCTGAAATAACTAAGGAAGATATAAGTAGACTATAATTATCATGTTATGTCTGAGATAATTACTATGTTCTGCCAGGAATGAATGTTTCAAGGTTACCCTGACTCTCATCTAACTCTTCTGAAAATTATTATCTGTCAGTTTTGCCTTTAAAATCTCAGTACCCCTGAGCCTAGGAACCAAGAGCCCTTTCAGAGGCACAAGCCCACTCTTAGTCTGGCCATTACTAAAAAGGACTCAGAGCTTTAATTGGCTTAATCAGTGTGGTTGTCAATAACTATCTCTCATGGATTATTTCACCTTGATATTAGATTCGTAAGATTTGAGACGGGCATAATGGTTCATTGGTGGAAGAAGATTGTCACACAAGCCTAAAGACCTGAGTTCCATCCACAGAACCCATCTAAAGAGTTTGATGGAGAGGACAGAATCCATAAAATCTGACTTCCAAACATGTCATGGCACATCATATCACACACATACAAACACAAATACACACAGAACAAATAAGCAAATAAATAAAATGAAATAAATGGATGTAGCCCTACTTCTTTTCATTATTCTGAACTATAGTAGTCTATTACATGAGTACACCTCATTATTAATACATTCTACTATTGATGGCATTTATTCCCTTATTTTGGCTATTAAGTAAAATGGTGCTGTATAAATTTTGTATATGTATTGTGGCCTGGTGGCTAGAGTTAATTGTCAACTCAATAGACTCTAAAATCACCTGAGAAGTATGTCAATGTCTCTATTGTGTCAATTGAGGTGGGAAGACCTGTCTACTGAGAATGGTGCCATTCCCTGCCTGGAATACAGGACTGTCTAGGAGGAAAGGGTCTGCAGAGCAGCAAGCATTCATTGCTCTGCTGCTGATGGTGGATGCCATGTAACCAGCTGCTGCATGTTCCCGCCTCCTTGATTCCTGCAACGTGATGGACTATACCCTTGAATTGTAAACCAGAATACATTTTATTTTTTCCTTATTTATGTGTGTTTCTGTGTGTGCTGGGGTACCTGCAGAGACCAGAAAAGGATGCCAGACCCCCTGGAGCTAGGAGTCATGGGTGATTGTGAGTTGTCCTATATGGGTGCTTAGATAACAAACTCCAGTTCTATAAATTTTTTTAAAAAAATTATTTATTTTCATGTGTGTGAGTATTTTGTCTGTGTGGATGAATGTGCATCACATGTGTGTTTGGTGCCTGTGAAGACCAGAAGAAGCATTGAGTCTCTATGGAACTGGAGTTACAGATGATTGTGAGCTGTCATGTGGGTTCTGGGTAGGAACTGAAGCCAGTTTCTTTCTCTGTAAGAGCACCAAGTACCCTTAACCACCGAACCATCTCCCCAGACCCTTGGAAGAACATTTTGTCTCAGCAACTAAGATGCCCAGTATGAAGAATCAAATATTTTTTTGTGGCACTGCTACACGCTGTCCAAAATGGTTCTAGCAATCTATATTTCCACTAGCATTTACAAAAGTTGCTATTGTCTCGTATCTTTCTAACACTGGGAAGTGACTCCAAAGTAGAAGCTTTTATAATTTTAGCTAGACTCAAGGACATGTTTTTTATAAGGTAGTAGTATGTTACTATGGTTTTAATGCATTTTTCTTTTTACTATTTTACTATTGAAGCTAAGTGTCTTCATATTGGTAACATACTTATTCTCTGATAATAAATGATTATCAAATTATCATGCCTATTCTTCCCCTGACTAATTAGTTTCTTTTTTATTCTTTAAGGTTAAAAGTATGTGGTGGTTTGAAAGAAAATGGCCCCCAAAGGGAGTGGCATTATTAAGAGGCATGGCCTGCTTAGAGAAAGTGTGTCACTGTGGGGGCAAACTTTGAGGTCTCTTTTGCTCAAGCATCCCTCAGTGTGATTATCAGTTGACTTCCTGTTGCCTGCAAGATATAACACTCTCAGCTCCAGCACCAAATCTGCCTGCATGCTGCCATGTTCCCTGTCATGATGATAATGGACTGAACCTCAGAAACTGTAAGTGAGCCACCCCAATTAAATGTTTTCTTTCTAAGAGTTGCCATGGCTATGGTGTCTCTTCACAGAAATAAAAACCCAAAATAAGACAGACGTTGGTACCAGGGCCTAGGGTATTGCTGTGACAGGCCTGACCAGGATTTTGTTTGGAGTAATATGGACTTTGTTACTTTGGCTTAGGAAAGCAGTGGGATGCTTTCAGCATGGCTTAATGTGCAACACTTGTAGGAACATGTTAGACAACAGTGCTCCCCACACTTCAAATCATTATCAGCACGAAATAAAAACCCAAACTAAGACAATGTGATTCAAAACTTGTCAGTTATATACATAAATTTATTTGTTTAACATTCAAAAATCAGTTCGACGTTGTATGTGTTTTCTTCAATTTATCTACCTTTTCAATGTATTTTTCTTCTATCTCTGGTACTTCTTCCCATCACAATTTTCTTCCCCCTGCCCCAAAAACTTAAACCTTTTTTGTTTTTCTTAAATGTAGACTTCCTAATAACAAACTATGGTTGTAATTTAATTGTTTTCGTTCCTGGAGAATAATGTCATGGTTATAGAAAACTACCAGTTGTTTTCACAAGACTCAGTAAGGCCTTATTCCATTCTTTTCTAATGTTTTCATTAAGAAGTCTGCTGAGCCAGGCGGTGGTGGCGCACGCCTTTAATCCCAGCACTTGGGAGGCAGAGCCAGGCGGATCTCTGTGAGTTCGAGGCCAGCCTGGACTACCAAGTGAGCTCCAGAAAAGGTGCAAAGCTACACAGAGAAACCCTGTCTTGAAAAAACCAAAAAAAAAAAAAAAAAAGAAGTCTGCTGAATTATTTTCTTTAAAGAGCTTTCATCTTAGAAGGACACATTCTATTTACTATGAATCTATGTCAAGTTTTACTCTGTCAGGCATGGGTTTGAACTCAATTTGTTGTGCTTAGAACTCAGAAATTTTTCTGACTCTCTAGACTGGTAATTTTTTTTTATCATTTCTAGAAGATTCTCAATTATTTTTTCCAATATCAGTGATATCACAGTTTTTCTTCTGGGATTCCAACTATAGGTCTACTCTCCCTGTCTTAATATTCTAGCTATATTTCTTACTGTCCCATTTCAAGTTTATTCCTCTGTGTTTTTTATCTGTGTTATATTCATGATTGCTTATACTGGCCTATATACCAAATCACTGTTCCTATTTTTTCAATCTATGTTAAATCTACTATTTATAAGCCTAATGAATTTTAAACTTGTTATTGTGTTATATAATTAGAGGACTATATTTGTTCTTTAGCAAATCTGCTGTTTTTATAGCTTCTGGCCCCTCCCCTCGCCAGCTTTCATTGTTCCTTCTTCTGAATATGGAATATTATCTTATTTTCCTTTGGTGACTTACAGACTTGCATTATGGTTTGATTCTTGTGTCACAAAAAAAAACCCTGAAGAAATGGTTTGTAGCTTAAAAAGATGTTACTTCTTTGCATGTTCTGCACATCTGTGAAGTGTTAATGCAATGTGGCATTTTAATTCAGTTCAGTGCTCTGTACAACCAGGCTACAAACTCAGGATGTTGAAACACATAGAAGTCACTCATTTCAACTCTACCCTCCTGTGCTTTCTATTCGTTCAGTTTGTAACGGTTATCAAGCCTTCCTCTGCTGAATTAGGGGAAATGGCTTTTTGATTCACTTTGTCATCAGGTATCACACACACACACACACACACACACACACACATGCATGCACACACACACACATGCATGCACACACACACACACACACACACACACGCATGCACGCATGTACGTACTCACTCACTCTCTCACTCAATCGTTCACACATAGCCAGCAGTCATCTTGCAAAATATAAATGAAGTATGAAATGAACAGTCATGCTCATTCCCTTTTTAGATGACTTAAAATTGGCTCTACTATAAATATGTATTTCAACGTAGAAAGTAGCTCTAGTAACTGGAAGAGAAGATTTTTGCCTAAGAATAGATTTTGCTGACATATTTGTAAATATGCCAAGCTTCAACCACTTCTAAGATGTATTTTATAGAAACTAAGGAATAAACTATAAGAGTGTTCAACACATGACCTAATCCCTTAGCTTCAATGTGCTCTCAAACTCAACAGCTCTCAATTCTCACAGAGCAGAACCGTTTTCTCTTGTTACATACCAGCCCTGAGTGTCCGTCACACCTGTCCCTGAGAGCATGTGGGCTGTCTTAAGTGACAGTCCGCTGTTAGGAATTTAAACATGCCAGAGGATGGCAGCAGAGCACTGTGAAATGTTCACAGGTCCAGCAAGTGGAGAGCAGATGGTGTGTGAATTTGAATCTGGAGAGCAGTTAGTAGCCAAGTGTGCCCCACTAAAAGGGAGCTCTTTTAGAAAGAATCAGAAAGCTGCTCCAGCCTGTTCTTCCCTGTCCTGGGGAGCTGGAAGAGTTGACACTTGTTAAGCAAGTACTTTGCTCTTCACGTGGGTCATTTCGTAGACTTTAATACTCTCACCAGCGCTAGACGGTGGAATCTTCGTTAAGAAAATGAAACTTTTTAAAATGCTGGTGTATGAAAGGTGTGCTCGTTTATCCAGATATGACTAGAAACAGAGCCTGTCTTCAGGCCTAGCTTGAAGCTTCTCTCTAGCTCAAAGGCCCTAAATGTTGCTATTTCAAACCTGTGGTGTTATTCCTGCTTACCTTTATTTCTTACTCCCTTTCTTCCTCCTTACCTTTTTGAGAAGACAAATAATTTATTTCTTTTGAAATAATACAAAGCCTAAATATACATATTGTAAAAAGCAAGAACAGAGATGTTTTGCTTTATTCACAATTTACAAAAGTTTAATGACTTTAAATGTTCACCAACAAATGCATTAAAATTGTGGCATATCTGTACAGTGCAATACAACTCATGGGAAAAAAAAGTTTGAAAGAATGGAGTTCTTATATATGCAGGCTGTTGGTGAATCTCAAAATAATTATGCCAAGTAAAAGAAGCCCAACACAAAACACATGCACTGTATAATTCCAAACCTTGTAAAGGGAAAAATAAACAAACAAAAACCAAACTGTTCATTTCAAATCAAAGAGCTTCCACATTCTTTCAACAGATGCAGCAATAAGCCCTATGGCAAGAAGAGATTTCTGCTCGAGTTTACTCTCCATACTGTATAAAGAATTGTGATGTAGAGTTAGGAACTGATAGTTGAAATGGGAATACATGTGGGTGCAATGGAGTAGGGGTGCAAATTGCTTCATAACACCTGGACGTAGAAAAGGTTGTTTTATTTTTCTAAATCACATACCATGTAGCACCCAGCCTGCTCTGACTAAAGCATCCAAGATGCCAGAGTGATACGGGAATCTGAGGTACTTTTCAGACAAAGGAATGTGTGATAATTAGCTTCTTGTCAACTTGATGCAACTTAAAATAACCACAGAAACATACTTCTGATTTGTCTATGAAGGTGGTTCCTGAAAGAGTTAATGAAGGAGAAAACTACTCTGAAAGTGAATTGCATTATCATATGGACTGGGGTCCTAGAGCACATAAAAAGATGAGCCAAGCACCAGCACTCACATTTCTCTGTGTCCTGACTGGATGCAATCTGATCAGTCTTGTCCAGCACCTACCACAATGACCCCTTGACGTGATAGACTGTACCCTCAAACTGTGAGCCAAAAATGAGTCCGTCATTCTTTCCTTGAGTTTCTTTTGTCAGGTAATTTTGCTCCAGGACTTCGAGAAAACTAAATAGTGCAAGGCATGAGGAAGCATGTCTACCACTGAGTCTGTCTTGGTTACAAGTAGGTGTCTAATTCCCAAGTCTTTGTAATCCATTCCAAAGTCCTTTACAGCAGCCTAGTGAGAAAAGAGGAAGCCATGACATTGTCAGCACCCACAGCTTGAGTGACTAAGATTTAGTTTGCCTGGTCTTTTCTCCAAAAAGATGAGAGACAGTCTTCTCTTTGAAGTTGTAAGGTTTTTCACTGCATGTTCTAAACGCATTTGATATCTTACTAACACTAGACTACTGTTAAAGAAAGGATTTGTGGTTCTTCTGATGGAAACAGGTCACTCATCTGGTGCTCAAGATGAGCATGGTGCCAACTAGTTCAGTAAATTATCAAATTATTAAATGAAAGTGAGATCAGTAAAATCTCCTTGCTAACCACACTGGAGCCTAGGACAATAGCAGCATCAGTAGCTTTTTGTGTGTCATGAGATTTTCTTCCTCCCAGGACTTGGACCTTGGAGCTAAGGAGGGTGTCCTCTTGCTCATGTGTTGGAATGCCAGTGCTTGGCAGGATGTATTTCTAAGCTGCCTTGCAAACACTTAGGATAAGTCCAAAAGCATCCCAAAAGAGTAAAGCCAACAAACACTGGGGGAGCCAGGATAAGCCTAGATCTACTCTGTCCCTCTACAGGGACCAATAACCTTGGCCTTGCTAAGTGACTTTAAGCTATATTCTTCTCTATTGCAGCATCAAGTCTTGATTCATGTTTCCTATCGGCCCCATGATGTGTCTACATATGACATAAACACTATGGGCTTATCTGCTGAGCGCCTGGGGGATGGTGTGACTTTAGAAGATCTCAAATAGGTTTCTTGGGGTGATGTTTTCCTTTTCTGCATTTGAATTAAATTACTGTTGAGGGGACATTCAACAAATCTAACAGTGTAGTATAGTCCAGACAAAGATATTTTCAGAAAAAATAATTTGAAATTAAGCAAAATAGTGAAAAAAGATTTTGCTCACTTTGGGCACTGTGGGATACTGAGGTGGGATGGAGATGAATTACTACCCATATGCTCAAAAGGACCTCGAGAGATCTTTGGGGGGAGAATCTGGTTATATCCATTGCATTTCACTAACTCTATAGATACAATGCATGTCAAGGCAGGTCTTTGTCTCCCAGGTCATCTTAATGTGAAGAAAGAGTATTCATGCAGATCTTCACCCCAACATTCTACAGTACTCTCTACCGAAATTCTAACACAGCATGTACTAGATGCCAAAGCAAGCATGACAGAGCCCTGTAATCAGGATTTGTGGAGGATGTGCTGAAAAAAAAACAGTTCTGCTAACCTTGAAGCCCTCAATCAGGTGGAGCATATAAAACTGGGTCATAGAATGGAAGGAATAGTGGTGGGTTCTGCCTCAACCCTGGTGAAGGAACTTACTGCGGGCCACTTAGGTCTGAATGAGGTCGTTGCATTCAGAGCCATGAAGGTGGAAACTCATGCTTAAGAAATCTAATGTGGCCTATGCGAGTGGGATAGAGGTGGTGGCGGGGGTTTGATGACGTGAGGCTTGGTTAGGGGCCCTTAGCTGCTTCATAGAGGGAGCAAGCCAGAAGAGCAAAGTTGGGAAATCAGGTTCTGAGGTACCCCTCCAGGCCAAGGAAGGGGAGAATCTCTTTCTTGGTGGTTAAAGGTGTGAGGGACCTGCAGGTGCTCTAGGAGGTCAAGAGCGAGTTCATAACTGTTAGGGGATAACAGAACGCCTGGATGTTCAACCTGAGGACAGAAAGATGAGCTTTGAAGGGGAAACTCTGCATCCTCTGTTTTCCTGGAAAGTTAAGAAGCTGAACAGTGTGTTACTGTGACAGTGAGGGGAGGGAGCTGCATGGTAGGAGGTCATATTCACACTGGATTAAGTGGCTGGGAGACAGGAGGTTAGTGGTCAGAGCTTGGCCAAAGAAATGGGGGGCTCTCTTGGAACCCCTGGAATAGGACAGTCCAAGTAAGCTAAGACACCGACCCAGTGCCAGGGTCCTCCTTTGTGAAGGCAAAGAGGACATGTGAAGCTAGGTGTAAAGGAATGCCGAAATAAGCATCTTCAATGTCTGGAATGGTAGGATAGACAAGACAGGGGTATTTAAGAGCAAGTGAGTGGGCTTGAAAACACCTTTCTTAAGAAGGAGCTGTGTGATTGTTTTAAAGATAGGTGGTATTGAGAGTGGTAGGGGTAGAAGGTAGTGATTCAAAGTAGATTCTTAATGCAGGGATGAAAGGAGGTGTCCTATACTTATTAGTCAACAAGGCAGTCTGGAGGAGGAGAGGGTGAAGCAGCAGTGTCAGCCAAAAGACAAGGAGGCTCTTTGGAGCCTAGAAGGAAAAGTCCAGGAATTGATTAAAGGGAAAAGTGTAACTTAGCCATGATATTACTGCCCAGTAATGAGGTTAGGCAACTAGGCATAATGTGAAAGGAGTGAGTGGTCAGGTGGCCCCAGAGGGGACAGAGGAGAGGACCTGTAGCCCTGGCCTGGTGGGGCAAGCTATCAACACCCATCACAGAGATCTGAAAAGGGTAAGTTTTACTGGAGTAAGCAGCAAGTATAGACCAAGTAGTCCCTGAATCTATTAAAAATGACAGAGACTTACTCACTACCTGGACAGTCAGCCTGGGCTCCCCCACAGTAATCTTGATGGCAGAAGTTCCAGGGCAGCATCAGTCTTTGGTTGCAAGGCCCAGATGATCTGAGATTTTCCTGTGTAGGGGGAACTTGGAGGATGGACCTACTGTAGTTAGAAGGTTTCTCTGTTCCCACCTGGCCCCACGGTTCCACAACCACTTATAAAATAATCACTCAGGCTTATATTAATTGTCACTGCTCGGCCATTAGCTCAGGCTTGTTACTGACTAGCTCTTACACTTAAATTAACCCCTAATTCTTATCTATGTTTAGCCACATGGCTTGGTACCTTTTCTCAGTTCTGTCTTGTCATCTTGCTTCCCCTGTGTCTGGCTGGCGACTCCTGACTCTGCCTTTCTTCTTCCCAGCATTCTCCTAGTCAGCTTGCTCCACCTACACTTCCTTCCTGGCCAATCAGTGTTTTATTAAACCAGTGTGCAAGGGCATTATCCCACAGCAGACCTACCTTAGCAGGGCAGAGTGCAGTAGCCATCCATCCACAGCTTTTGTAAGGTCCTGGTAATAGGCGATGTACAGGGTAGTTCTTTGCCTAGTGAGCAGTTTGAAGCAAGCTCCAGGTGGCATTCCAGGTGTTCCATCTTCTTTGGAGAGGGCTCAGAGCTGTATTCAGAAGCTGGCATTTCTGTCACCCTTCCTGCTCCTCCCTTCCAATATACACCTTAAATGGTATATTCAACAGATATGTTTGAGGGGGCTTGAGGGCCATCATCTAGTCTCTTGTGTTCTTTCTTAATATAATGTGGTGATATTGTGTCCCCCAATATATTGTGTACCCTAATAAACTTATCTGGGGTCAGAGAGCAGAATAGCCACTTGATAGACATAGGAGCCAGGCATGATGGTACACACCTTTAAATCCCAGGACTTGAGATTTCCTGTCTTGCTTGGAAAAGACACATGCCTTTAATCCTAGGAAGTGATGGCAGGAAGCAGAAAGGTATATAAGGGATGAGGACCAAAAACTAGAGGCTTTTTAAGTTTTTAGGCTTTCAGCAGCAGTTCAGTTGAGATCCATTCAGATGAGGACTCAGAGTCTTCCAGTTTGAGGAAACAGGATCAGCTGAGAAGCTATCAAGGTGAGGTTAGCTGTGGCTTGTTCTACTTCTCTGATCTTTCAGAATTCACCCCAATAGCTGGCACTGAGGGTTTTTTTTATTAATAAAACCTTTTAAGATTCATGTTTTTAAAAATATTAATTTATAACCATCAAACATATGTTGCTCATAAATATGATTTTCTGTAAACATTGTTCATGCAGAGGCACAGGAAGGAAGGGGCAATGTGCAATGGTGATGGATTCTCAATCTGAGGATGTCCCCAAAGGAAGACACAGTGGAGAGGCCTCCCTTTCCACATGGTGGATGCCCAGTAAGGTGAGAGAACCTGCCTGAGACACCAGTGGGACTTTTGTTGAGTAAGCTCCGGGATCCAAGACCAGTGGGACTTTTGTTGAGTAAGCTCCAAGATCCAAGAGAGACAGAGACAAAAGACTCCAGAAAGTGAATGAGAGAGACAGAGACAGAGCAGGCAGCCACAAGGAGGCACTTACCAAGTAGGGGAGGAAAGATGAAAGGGTAGAGTAGTAGGAAGAGAGAAATGGTTGGAGAGGAGGACTCTGAATTTTGCAGTCAAGATTTTGGTGGCAAGATCCAGCAGAAGCAAATGATCTGCACCAAGGAAGGTCGAAATTGGTAAGTTGATTCTGTTAGGAGGTGCAGGGCTTTTTGGAAGAGGTCCATTGTTCTTTTCCTGGGTTTCAGCACCAAATATGAACATGGGT
>CABHPH010155911.1:0-22672 GCA_902168325.1 Peromyscus nudipes | reverse complement strand
TCTGAGAAATCATACACAGCTTGTCTTCATCCAGCTATAGCTTCCTTCTACTTTATCCTTTCAAAGCCTTCTGGGTTATTCAGTTGATATAAGTATTGCCCCTATAATTTGCTACTTGTTTTAATTGTCATTTTTATTTGGGCAAAATATGCAGAATGCCTTATGTTCACAAGCCAGTGAGCTGTTCTTAAGTTTGGAATCTTTACATATTTTGGATTTGGAACACCTAAATATTTGGGGTTTTTTTTGTTTTGTTTTTAATCTCAGAGACTTCTTCTTAACAAAAATCAAAAAAAAAATCAAAACTCCCACTTCCATCAATTTTAACTGTCAGCTTTTATAACTGTCCTTTTCTGGGGATGTAAGGAATCAACTGATGACAACAGACATGTGGCATGAGGCAGGTGAGCATCAGTCCAGACAGAGCTGTGTCTGCTATCCCAGGCACTGAAGATTTGGGGATGGCTGGAAAGGGTCTGTCTCTGTCTCTGCTGTGAGAACAGAAGGGCAGCTGTGGCAATGTGTAGTGATTCATCTTTCTGTGCCACTGCTCCTTGGGGGTTGAGTGGGGCAGAGGTACCACTGGGCAGGTGATTCAAGACTATTTGCTCTAGGTCGGTTACAGGAAAAACAATTTGCTAGATCCCGAGATAATAGCAAAAAGACAACCCTGTCTTTAAGGAGTGAACTGAGATCTAGTTAAATAAGGAATAGTTACTGTAAGATGATGAACATCATTAGTAAGTTTATAGAAGGTCCTGTGGTTACACAAAGCTGCCATTTAAACAGGGAGAAAGTTAGGGAATACTCCCTAGAAAAGCAGATGTCTAACATGGGTGTCAAATACAAACAGAAGACCTGAAAACCAGATAGGAGTGTGTGGTGATATTTTATTTGTATGTTAATAAATAAAGTTTGCCTAGAGATCAGAGGTCATAGCCAGCCATAAACAAAAGTCAGGTGGTGGTAGCACATGCCCTTAATCCAATCACATTGCAGACAGAGTATCTGTGTGTTCAAGGACACAGCCAAGCATGGTGACACACACTTTTAATCCCAGTACGAACCATAGATGCCTGGAGGTCTGTACAGACAGGCAGTGATGAGGAAGTGAGGTAACTGGGCTAAGAGCCAATGAGAAGGCAGAACAGGAAGGCAATAAAGGCGCAGGTTAGACAGGAAGAAGCTGGTTCACTTGGGAAGCTACAGCAGTGTGGTGAGCTAACGTTAGTTGGTGGCTATCACTCTGATCTCTACAGCTTTCACCCCTGTATTTGGCTCTGTGTTTCTTATTTAATAAGACTGTTTAGAAATTTGTCTACAGGAGTGGATTTTGTGAACCACAGGAACAGTCTGTCCAATAGTCCTGTGACTTACAGAGCTCTCAAACCTGAGCAAACAAATGGGAACCTTCCCAACCATCCTAGCACAACGCATTTCCCCTTTTTTGTTTCTATGTTCCCAACACTGTGCAATGCTGTCTAATTCTCATCCGCATCAAGACTAGCATCACATGTTAGAAAAAAAGCTCCCTGGTAGTGTGCCTGACTGATAAGCTTGGAGAGCTTGTCTGTCTCTGTGCCCATGGTTCGCCTCTTATGCTCTGGTATTCCACTAATCTCCTCTAAACCACTGACCTTTACAAAGCACAACTCTCATATCCAGAGTATTTCCTCTAGCTGGACCTATTTTTATTCTATTGATTTTATTTGGCAGACTCGCTTGTCTTTCGTCTTTGAACTTTCAGAGAATAATCAAATCTGTGGGGACCATAAATATCTTACAAACTGACTTGCTAAATAAATCACAGGAAAGGACTTAATAGCTTGACTGCTCAGATTCTGCACCGTCATGTTCATGGTTAGAAACAGACAACGAAGCCTACTCCTCTCCACATTTTTCTTTACTTACACAAAGTAGGGACTTTTGCCTGGATATTACTGTGTGAACAATCACCATGATAATGAATACCAGACTGACTTTATCCAAGCTTTCACCAAGAGCCTACTGTGGGCTGCACACTGTGCCAGGCATTTGGGTAGCAGTAGGTGGGGTTAAATGTGAATGCCAACAAGAGAACAAGAGGACTCCGCCTATGTGGACTACACTCTAACATGTTGATCCAGTGTACGGTACAGGAGGTCACAGGCCACTTACTATCCTTATCCAGGGCTTGTAGCGGCAGAACAGTGTGCTGTGCTTTCACGCAACTGTCAGTAGGGTAGGCTCATCACAACTTCACCACAGACTGGTGAGTAACGCTTTTGTGCCACACGTAACCATGGCTACACTGTGACAGAGCACTTGAGCCTTTCAGCTTCTTAATCATGGGACCACGGTCATCACACACTTGGCCATTGACTAAAATCTGTGTGGGATATAATTTTATTATGTTTTGATCTTTGTTTTAAAGAAAGAACAATTTGAGGATATTATGTAGACCCATTAAGAGTCTCATGTTGAGGATCTAACTCAGTGGTAGACCCCTCCTTAGCATGTGAGAAGCCCTGGATTCAATGCAGAAGAGAAAAAAAATCTCATGATTCTAGTTTAAGTAATATTTGCTTCCAGATTGTGATCACCACTAGGCATTTTCTAGTCCATATGTGTATGTGTGTGTGTAATTTATATATATTACATTGGTGAGGGGGTTGAGACAGAGTTTCTCTGTGTAGCTCTGGCTATCCTGGAACTCACTCTGTAGACCAGGCTAGCTTCAAACTCAAGAGATCTGCCTACCTCTGCCTCCCAAGTACTGGAATTAAAGGTGTGTGCTACCACTACCTAGCAAAAGAGAGAGAGAGAGAGAAACATTTAAAAGCAGATATGTACACATGCATATAATTATTCAGATACAGATTTTAAATTTCACTTTTCTTAGACATAGATTATCTTTGATATTTGACTCTGACATATCCTGATTCTCCTGCTTCTTTCAAAAGCAAATCATTCAGGCTTCAGACTGGTGTGGCACAAAGCTGATGTTTGCCAAGGGCTTTGAGTCTTAGCTAGAATATTATCCACAAATGTGGCTATTACCTCTAATCTCTAGGGAAGGAGAGTCAGGCAGCTGATCTCCAGAGGCAGCAGAGGTTTCTGAGAGAGCAAGTGGGTGGCAAATGATTCCACAGCTAGTCAGAGCACTGAATTGAGGAGTCGGCCTCTGACTCCCCACTCAGTTTACTGAGCTACTGCCCATATGCTGTAGTGTGAGCCCTGTTCACCCAACAGTCATCAGGTTATAGGGCCCAGCCGACATCTGACACATACACATCCAGATAGCTAATTGTTGCTATGCACAGGTCTCTTGGGAAGGAGAAATGGATTCCCTGGGATGGTCATAACAGGAAGCTGAGGTCATAAGAGGTAGCCTCCTGGACCACAGTGTACGTCTTGTCCTTCCTGTGCAACCAGCAAAGATCAACTCTGGTGTGCCAGTCAGGGTTCTGCCATAATTTGACCTGCTTGCTCTTCTGGGACTACCAAATTATTAACATTAGAAAATGTGTATAGTTCTGAATTTAGTGCAAATTTTTGAAAAACACCAGTATGAACTATTTTCTACCACCAAATCAAATGCAGAAGAGATTAAGCCTCAGTGGGTGCATGTGACTAATACTTCCTAGCAGCTAAAATGGGAGTTAACATTAGAGTTTGAAATTTTAAAAAGGATAAATATTTACATATCATCTTAGCTTGCTCTTGCTGTGATAAATATATGACCAAAACCAACTTGGGGAGGAAAGAGTTTCACCTTATAGCTTATAGTCCACCATGAAATGAAGGCAGGCTAAGAAATCAAGGCAGGAACCTGGAGGCAGGAGCTGAAGCAGAGACCATGGAGCAATGGTGCTCACTTGGTTGTTCCTCATAGCTCACTCAGCCTGCTTTCTTATACACCCCAAGACCACAGTTGGTGAGGACCTCCTAATCAATCATTGATCAAGAGAAACTCCCCCACAGACTTGCCTATAGGTCAGTCTTAGTAGTCTCAATTTAGGTTCCCTTTTCCTGGATGACCCTACTTTGTGTCAGTTTGACATAAAACTATATGACAAGGACATGTATATAATGATCATGGGAGAGTAACTGCAAAAGATTTTAAAGCAAGCAAATTTCAAGGCTGGTGAGACAGGAGAGTAACTCTCCTATGCTGTCCTACCCACACAGTCACAGCACAGCATACACACTAGACACAGCAAATTAATATAAAATAAAACCAGGAAAAATTTTAATTTCAAATGTACAGCAAGAAAAATATGTGGTCGAAATTGGCCACCTACTTCCAATCAGTGGACATTGCAAGGCCTCTCTATTTCTCTGTGTATCAGACACATACACATAATGGTTCACAACAGAGATACAAAGGATAGCTTCGTGAGTTGACCTCATCCTTTGGATCTTAGCTTACATCCTGACCTCCTCAGGTGGTCTTCACCGAACACAGTCCCAGAGATCTCCCTGTCTCTGGTGTTTCACTTTGCACTATGTGATTTAGAGCACTCTTATTCTTGTTTGTTCTCTTTAGTGAGAGTAAGTTCCTTACCTGTGCCAGTGTTACCTCCATTATGTGCCCAACATGTCTAATAGGGCTGAGTGTATAGACAAAGCTTATTTTCATTAATTAAACCAGATACCCAAAGTTTTTTATTGGATTGTTACCTACAATAGTGAAAAAGTACACTCTTTTGTAGCCTGTCCTAAAATTTCTAGGTCTATGTTCACCATTTTTCAATGTGCACTTTGAAGGAATTATTTATTTTGGAATAACATTAATAAAACAATATTATCATATTTAACCAAAAAAAAACTGTTTGAGGTTCTCCTGACTCAGAGATGTTCTAACTTTGCAGTTAGCTTGTCTAAAATAGGACCAGGGGCAGGGTTGTGTTATTGTTCCCCTTAAGTCCACTTCAGACTCTTCTTTGGCAATGGTTTCTTGGGAGCACTAACTGCAATCACCAAGAGTGTCTCACATTTTCATTTCTTGGTCTGCTTGCTTCAGATGTCATCTGGCTTGCTCCTTCGTTCCTTGAATTTCCTATAGTCTAACACGTCTAACGTAACAATAGCAATCATAACTACTTCTGATTTCACATCATTGGCAGGAATACATCACAGATGGTAATATGAAGCCTACTTTGTACCCTATTAGCACTCATGCTCTAACTATCACACCATTATTGTTGATTAATTACTGAATTCAGTTGATAACAGTTTGATATCATTACTGTGTTCAGTAGTAAGTTAGGTAACACATCCTGTGTCCATGGTACACAGCTAACTTACGATGCTTTAACTCACAACCCTAGTCCTTGTAAAGATTGTATTTAATTAGACACATGGACCATTGTAATTTCCAGGTAGTAATGTTTCAATGCAACACTGAGATGGGCCTTTTGAATGTCTCAGAGTTCAATCTCTGAAGCAAGTAGTATTATTTATTAAAATGAGTTCGCTTAATTATGATGGTGATTATTTCTCTTTAACCTGGCATGCATTTCTTCTTCAGTATACTTTGTTTAGTAAGTCAATAAAATAACAGTGAAAATAAAAGTGGATGACTTAGGCTCAAAGTTATGGTCTTATGTCTGAGAGCAGCTGATGTGGATCATCATTGTTCCAGGCAGGGTTATCCTCTGCAGGACAGTGCCCTGCAGGAGACAATCAACTCATCCTGCTATAATCAGACATGACCATAAGAATATTTGAACTCAAGGATGGCCTCTACCCTAGCTATAAAGGAAGATCTATATTGGGGAGAATATTAAAGTATCTGAAGGGATCCAGAAGATTAATTTTAAAACAAAAAGATGGATCATTAGGTCATACTTCAAAAACTTATACTCCACAAAATTGGAAAATATAAAAGAAATGAATAAATTTCTTGATAGATAACATCTAACAAAATTAAATCAAGATCAGGTAAAAAAAAATTAAATAGGCCTATAACCCCCAAGGAAATAGGAGTAGTCATTAAAAATCTCCGTTGCCCCCCCCAAAAAAAGATGGTTTTAGCACAGAATTCTACCAGACTTTCAAAGAAGAGCTAATACCAATACTCCTCAAATTATTCCACAAAATATAAACAAAAGGAATGTTGCCAAATTCTTTTTATGAGGCCACAGTCACCCTGATATCCAAACCATACAGAGACACAACAAAGAAAAAGAATTACAGAGCAGTTTCACTCATGAACATTGATGCAAAAATACTCAATAAAATATTGGCAAACCAAATCCATAGAACACATCAAAATGATCATCCAACATAACCAAGTAAGCTTCATCCCAGAGATGCAGAGAAGGCCCAACATACAAAAATCTATCAGTGTAATCCACCATATAAACAAATTTGAAATAAAAAAAACATGATCATCTCATTAGATGCTGAAAAAGCCTTTGACAAAATCCAACACCCCATCATGATAAAAATCTTGGAGAGATCGGGTATACAAGGGACATACCTAAACATAATAAAAGCAATATACAGCAAGCCAATTGCCAGCATCAAATTAAATGGAGAGAAACTCAAAGCAATTCTACTAAAATCAAGAATAGGACAATATTGTCCACTCTCTCCATACCTATTCAATATAGTACTTGAAGTTCTCACTAGAGAAATAAGACAACTAAAGGAAACCAAGGGGATACACATTGGAAAGAAGTCAAAGTATCATTATTCACTGATGATATGATAGTCTACATAATTGACCCCAAAAGTTCTGCCAGGGAACTCACACAGCTGATAAACACCTTTAGTGAAGTGGCTGGATACAAGATTAACTCAAAAGATCAGTAGCCCTCCTATATGTAAACAATAAGCAGGCTGAAAAAGAAATCAGAAAAACAATACTGTAGCAAAGTTTCTCTGGTCCCACCTGGCTCCACGGTCCCATAGCTGCTTATAAAATAATCGTTCAGAGGCTTATATTAATTACCAATTGTATGACCTGTGGCAGGAATCTTGCTAGCTGGCTCTTTCATCTTATATTAACCCATTTCTATTTATCTATGTATCGCCACGTGTTCCATGGCTTTAATTGCATCCCATTACATGTTGCTCCTTAGAGCATCTTTCCCCACTCTTCTTTCTCCTTTCAGTATCTCTCTTAGATTTTCCTGCCTTGCTCCATCCTGCCCTGCCATAGGCCAATGCAGCTTTATTTATCAACCAATGGGAACAGCATATATTCACAGGATACAGAAAGACATCTCACAGCACAATACGCTTCACAATAGCCAAAAATAATATATAATATCTTGGAGTAACTCTAGCCAAGCAAGTAAAAAGACCTGTAGGACAAGAACTTTAAGTCTTTGAAGAAAGAAATAGAGAAGATGTCAAAAGATGGGAAGACCTTCCATGCTCATGTATTGGTAGTATCAACATAGTAAAAATGGCAATCTTACCAAAATTGATGTACAGATTCAACACAATCCTCATTAAAATCCCAATATAAATCTTAACCAATCTTGAAAGAACAATACTTGACTTGTTGGTCAAACAAAAAAGTTTTGGAAAAACAAAAAAATCCAGGATAGCTAAAAATTCCTGTACAATAAAAGAACTTCTGGAGGTATCACCATCCCTGATTTCCAGCTCTACTACAGAGCTATCTTAATAAAAACTGCATGGTATTGGCATAAAAACAGACAGGTGGACCAATGGAATCGAATCAAAGATCCAGACGTAAATCCACACACCTATGGACATTTGATTTTTGAGAAAGAAGCCAAAATTATACAATGAGAAAAAGAAAACATCTTCAATGAATGGTGCTGGCATAACTGGATGTTGGCATTTAGAAGAATGCGAATAGATCCCTATCTATGACCTTACACAAAACTCAAGTCCAAGTGGATCAAAGATCTCAACATAAATCCAGTTACACTGAACCTGACAGAAGAGAAAGTGGAAAACAGCCCTGACTGAATGCATTGGGACAGGAGACCACTTCCTGAGATCAACAATTAATAAGTGGAAACTGTGGTCAGGCTATAAAATAAATAAATCTTAAAAAGATGAACGATAAACTCAGTGACTAGCTCAAATAATATCTTATAAATGAAATGTCCCCATAGGTCATGTGTGTGAACACTTGGTTCTCAGCTTATGCAGGCCTTGAGGTGTGGTCTGGCTGTAAGAAATCAGTCCCCAGTGGTGAAGCTTGAGATTTCCAATGGAGCCCCACTTGTGATCTCTGTGCTTCCTGATCATGGAGGCCACAGGGCCAGCTGCCCCACATTCCTGCTACCATGTCTTCCAGGCGTGATGGGCTGTAGCCTCTCAATTGAAAGCAAAAACAAACTTTCAGTTGATTCTGGTTAGATACTTTATCAGGGCAAGGAAAGAGGCAGCTAGTGCCACCATACTGACCTTATTCATGGATGCAGGTCCTCTTCATCTTTGTGAAACGAAAATCAGAATAAAGGTGTTTTACATTGAATTATCATAGAGTAACAGAAACTCAGGTCTAAAATTAGGACAGACACGGGGGTGAACTCACCCTTCTCTGTGTGTTTTCCCTCAAGGCACTGGGCAATTAGCAAGTGGTCCAGGACAAGGGATGAGGTTGATGGTAGGGCTCAGGGCTTTTCAGCAGTCACAAGAGAATAGGAGGAAAAACACACTTGAGCATTATAAAAAGTCATGTGCTGTGGGGGTGGGGGGGGAACATAATTCAATGGCTGCTCTTCTTCTTGAGGACATGGTGGAAAACAGTGAAAATACTCATAGCAACTTTATTAAGTGAAAAATTGTATTATAATCACTTAGGTGATTTCAAAAGAATAAGGAGAAAGCATAAAGATAAATGAAAAAGCAAACAAAACAATAAAAAAAAATCTTGATCTCAAATAGAAAACAAAAAAGAAGAAAGGAAAACAAATAATCAAGTTGCAAGATGGTGGTTTTTGAAATAAAAATTTACTGTTTAATTAAAAATCTAATTAAGGCCAGTGCTTTGTCATCTTTGCTGGTAGATGGTGTCTGGATCAGGGGCCAAGTTTACAAGGCTGTGGTTAGAGAAGTTAGCTAGATGTTCAGTGCAGATGGTGTGGTCCCAGGAGATGTCTCTAGAACACATCAAGACTGCCACACTGAGTCCTGTATCCATGGTGGAGGAATGGAGCATCTGTCTATCCAGTCGTGTGACAAAGTCTACACATTCCTGTGAAAGAGCAAACAGGAAAACACTGTTGAAAAGCAGATTTTTAAACAGTAACAAAAACTGCAAAGGAATGATGTATTGTCAAGATTGGTGGGGTAATTATTTCTTTAGGAGAAATCGATGAAAAGAATTTCATAGCATCAGCATTGATGAGGCCAACTCAGGGAAGAGTAAAAAAAGGAATCACAAAATGAGCCTGAACACACCTGGGACTTGTTCGGTCTCCATATTTCTCTAAGTGTGGTTTCTAAACTCGGAGCTTTGCAACGTTGTTATGTGTATGTTCAAACATTGGTAATGCCTGCACATGGAAAATGTGTCCAAGAAGAATATGATGAACTTTAGACAGTGCATGAACATTCTGTCTTTGGCATATTTGTTGTCTTGGTCATAACACAGTATAAACAATATGCTGATCTTTTGGGATTTGGATAACAGCAGAATGTCAAAATTTTACACAGATCTTTTTGTTTCTTTCAGCAGACAGTTGGTCTAAACAAGAGAGTCTAGGTGTGCAGAGCATTGTGTGGCAGCAATCCTATGTGGCACATGCTTAAGTAACTGTCTGCAGTCAGTGTGACAGAGAACCCAGATTTTATCAAGCACAACTAGTTACTCTCAGATACAAGCACTTGTACCTCAGAATTTTTTAAGAAAGAAAACTTAGCAAGAGACAATAGATAATTTTGTGAGACATGTCAAAGCAAACATATTGCTTGTGGAAGAGAGAACTTCTGAGACTTCTACTTCAAACTTGCAGCTGTTGCTTTTTGTGTTGTGCAAACTGGGACACAAGAAGCTAATGACCTACATATGTTTCTCAGAAGGTTTGGATATGGGGCACAAAGGTGAATCCTCCTCTGTGTAGGAGCTCAGTGCAATCCTCATGCACAGAGGTGTGAGTGCTCATTCTGGCTGGTGAAGGATCTACAAAATGTCAAATGATGTAAGTCTAACAATAAATACACAGAGTAAGTGGAAGAGAAGAAATTGCAACCAGGGATTGAGAAGGATCTAGTAGACCCTTCTACATGCCAAGCTTGTAGTCCAAATGCAACAAAGACACCCACTGTTCTTGAAACATGTCCATGCTCACTTACACACTGAAAACCTGTGAAAAGCCCAACACACAGTTCAAATTCCAGCCTTGATTTAAGAGCTGGTAGATGGTGATAAATTGGAACTTGAAGTGACTAAGATGCGTCAGCAAGAACAGATAAAGGAAAAGTAAACTCAGAAGAAATTTTAAAAGTGGTACTAAAAATGACCTGCCAATAGAACTTTCACAGGACCAGAAACTACCATGTAAGCTGCCACAGAAGGGAAAAAATAGTCCTATCCATCGGTGACACCAATGAACCACAGCAACCATGAGAGCATGGCAAGATATCCCTAAAGGGGCAACAATGGCACTCATACATTGTTAGTAACTAACAATTGCCTAATTAAACTTAAGGCCTGCTCAACAGGAGAGAAATCATGCCTGGTACTAGAAACCTAGCCAATTACCCAGGGCTGGTGAGGTCATGGATCTTAGGCAAGATTACTACTGTCATGTTTCTAGACCAAAATACTTCTTTTTTGTGTGTTTGTTTATTTCTTCTTTTTTAAACATAATTTTTGTTGATTCTTTGGGAATTTCACATCATTCACCCCAACCCCACTTATATCCCAGTTCCTCCATATCTGCCCTTCACCCTTGTAGTGTCTACCACACCCAAAAAAATTTAAAACATAATAAAAATAAAATACAAATAAGAATATTAATTTAAACAAACAAAAAACAAAATCGTATTTTTGTTTCTGTTTTTAATTTGCATTTGTTTGTTAACCAAAATAATTCTTAACTGCATTCTAAAACTTATCCTTATACCCACAACTATGTGTAGCTCTCAACCCTAATCAAAGAAACTTCTCTTTACAGCAAATGGACATCAAATATATTAAAAAAACATAATAGGTCATACTGTAAAGATTAATAAATCATGTGGAGTCCAACCCCAATGGATACATCTATAATACAACTCCTTACCCCCAAGGCTCAGGGAACACCACACAAGAGGGAGCAGAAAGATTGAAAGAGCCAGGTGACCAGAATTCCTGTGAAATTGTGCCTTCATTTTTAGGAAGAAAATGAAGCCTTACATCAAATGATTTCAACTTCTGAATTTATCTGGAACAACAAATGACCGTGTCTTAGTAACTAGCCAGAGGAAAACTTTTCCTCCAGATTATGTGGCATACTTCATTGTGGAAGAATGGAAGAGATGTATTAGAAATCATAGAAGACACAGTCCTTTATCAGAAGTTCAAAATGCTCCCCTTCTCCATGCTTATGGGTGACCAATGTTTACGTTAATTCTGTGACTATGATGGTTCTAAATGTCTAGTTCTCACTTGCTTCACAAGTGAAAAATAATTCAAAAGCACTTTGCTGTGAGCCATATAATTAAAATCATAAGAATTGAAATGGGAGATATAAACACTTCTGAAACATACTATACGTCTGACCCCAAACTCCTACCAGAATACAGGGAAGACTTGTTGGATGCCTTGGTTTTCTTTCCTGTTGCTATGATAAAACATGCTGACCCAAGCCACTTGGGGAGCGGGGGAGTGGGAAGAGTTATCACAAAAACCAAGTTATCGTCCACAAGGTCAAGGTGGCAGAAACTTGAAGCAGTCGTGTTACAACCATCCAAGAGCAGAGACTAACAAGCCAATGTACACGAGCTGGTGCTCAGCCTTGCTCTACATTTATACAGTCCAGAATCTCTAAGTCTAGAGAATGGTGATACCCACAATGGCAGGCCTTCCCACATTGATCAATATAATCAATACACCCACCCCCAGGCATGCCTGCCCAAAGGCCCTTCTCCTAAGAAAGCCTGAGTTTTGCCAAGTTTACAATAAATGCTAAACAGTGAAAGAAATGTATTGAAAAACCTACAAGACACAGCCAGGAAAAACCTACCAGTGAATCTACTGGTTAGTAGATGAGTTAGTAAGTCACAATGAAACAAATCACAGATTTGTCAGATCCTGTGTCAAAGAACTGAAGGAAATCAGAGTGGAGAAGGGAGTGACAGAAGACAGACAAGAAATTCAAGAGGAGAACTAAATACTATCTTCTTAAGCGTGACTTCAAATCATGCCCTGATATCAATAGAGCATGAGCTAGACATGGGTCCCACCAAGAAGCAAAAGGCCTCAACATGAGTCAAGTCAAACACCACATTCTCCACCAGAGACTGTATTATTGCAAGTATCTAGCAATTCACAACCATAGTGGGAAAGGATTCTAATGTTAAATCTCTAATTTTTGTTCTGGCTTAGAAACAGACACATGGACCATCCTATTAGAACTGAGAATCGGCACCCCCCTACATTTACTGTCAATTGACTTTTAACATGTGTTTTTATTAAAAAAAAAGAAAAGTTAAAAACAGTCTTTTAACAAAAAAAAATGGTGCTGGGAAAACTTAAAATTCACATGCAAAAATAAAATAAAACTGGCCTCTCTACAACTATTGTGTGAAAATGAGATAAATATGGAACCTTGGGTTAGTGAGAGAAAAGCATTTGCTTTGTATGATGGCTAATCCTAGTTGTCAAATTGACCACATCTGGCATCAAATAAAACTCAAGCAGCTAGACACATCTGTGAGGGATTTTCTTGGATCATTTGAGGTGGGAAGACCCACCCTAATCTGGGCCACAGCTTCTGGTGGAAACCTATAGAAAAGGACATGGAAGAAGGAATCCTTCTTCAGAATTCAAGAGTAGACTGAAAACCAGCAGTTCTATAGTAATCCTCTGGGACTCCAGCACTAGATTGGTACTGTTGCAGCATCAACCTTGTGCACTGAACAGTTACTGGATTCTTGGTCTTTCTATGGGAGACAGCCATTACAGGACTACCCAGAGCACAGCCAGTTATCCACTCCAATGAATTCCTTTTTAATATATAGATATTCATTCTATCAGTTCTGATCCTTTGGAGAACCCAGACAAATATACCTTGCAAACAAGATCCAAGTCTTACCCCCCCAAACCCATGTAAATTTTTTTTTAAAAAGCTGTGTGTAGTGGCACACACTTGTAATCACAGGGCAGGAGAAGCAAAGGAAGACCCGTGGTTCTTGCTGGCCAGCCAGCCTGTTCTACTTGTGGAATTCCAAACCAGCATAATCAGTAAGATAAAACTGTCTAAAATAAACAACAAAAAAAGTAGAGGTATCATCCTGGGTCCTCTGGCCTTGCATGCATAAATACATGCATTACCTACACACACACACACACACACACACACACACACAAATGCACACTCATATACACAATCATCTATCTACTTACCTACCTATCAATCGATCAATCAATCAATTTTTCCATCTCATGTATATGCATATATATAATAGCAAAATGAAAAAATTTGAAAAATAAATAATTTAAAACAAAATACAGCAATAATGCTTCCTGACTAGAGCTGGCAATAACTACTTTGATAGCACACAGGAAGAACAAACAGATCAGCAAGACTTCAGGAAAGTTAAACACTATGGTGACTGAAATAAACTCAGCAACAAACTGCAAAGGCAGGTAGTTAAATGGCAGAAAATATTTGAAAATCACATATCTAGTAATGGGCTGAGCTCTAGGATAAATAAAGACAAATATAAATAGAACTTTGTAAGATAATCCTTTTTAAAATGGAAAAAATGATTTAAATGGCATTTCTCCAACAAGAATATGCAAGTTAGCAATATAAGCACATGAACAAAACATGTAATCCACGTCATCTCATTAGTTCCAATGAATATGCAAATGAAATGCTAAGCAGTATCACTTTAATCACTGTAGTGGCAACTTTTTCAATACAAAAAGATGGGAAGCAAGTGTTGGCAATGATGGAGGGAAATGATATCCCTCCTGTCTTGCTGGTGCAGGCAGTATGAGTATGGAAAGCATCATGCCACTGTCCAAGCTCCAAAGTCAAAACAGGTGACCACATGACTCAGCAAGTTCACCCACAAGTAATCATCCAAGAGAAAGGAAAACATGCAGATGTACCTACAAACACATAAATGTACTCCGTAGCAGGATGGTTGCTGCGCGGAGTAAATACAAGGCAGGGCGGACCTCCACACGTAATAGTAGTCGGCAGTATTAACCATCAAGTGTTGACTGCTACTACAACAGGAAGAGACCCTGAGAGAAGGCAGATCACATATTGTGAGAGGCCATTCCTTTGAAATGTCCAGAATAGATAAGTCTATAGAAAAAATGTATAGGCAGTTTCCTTAGGCTGAGGAAGTGGGTATGGGATGGCTACAAAGTATAAAATTTCTTTTTAGAGCAACAGCAATGTTCTAAGTTGAATTTCAATGTCAACTGTATAGTTCAATAAATCTATTCCATAATACTGACTTTATACTCATGTCTTGAGTTCCTGTCCCTTGGGATTATTTCAGGACATAGGGGGTCAACAGCAGACACTCTTAATAGAAAGTATAAGCTTTGTCCATACACTCAGTCTGCAATGATCTTACAAATAGTCATTTTGTTGCTCAAAGCAATTTCTATTTAAAAAAATAAGTGAACTTTCATCTTTAAACTCACCTCATGTCTCAAAAATGACCAGTTCTTGAGTTTCCATGAGAACTACATTCTCCAATTTCATGCCCAGTTTTTGCCATTTTCAAGAATTTCTTCATTCTACAAGAATGTAACAAATAATGTATTTTATCAGCACATACTTAATTGCTTAAGCATGTTCTAATTGTATGAAATAAATGTATCTATAAATTATGACCTAAATTTAATCTAATTTTTCTTGAAAGCATTTTATTTAATTATCTTAGGTACAGAGTATAAAAATTAATATAATATATGCAGCGGTCAAATAATTGACTATATATATATTTACAGGATTTCTATATACACTATTATCCATTTCCATATGCTTATACAAAACATCAACTTATTATTAGCTTTAACCCAAAGTTCACCTAAAGAGATGAAAAAGTATACTTTTATAAAATTCTTTGTTCATTTACTACTCTATGTGTGTGTGTGCACGTGTGCGTAATTGAATAACATATATATATACCTCTTGAGCACATGGGCGATATCTACAGAAAAGGAGTTTATAATATGCTGTATTTTATAACAAAAAAGAAAATATAAACTAAAGCCAGATACTTATGTTATTAGATGTAATGAGAAGGCTTTATATGCTAAATTTGTTTAATGTTGGATGGAATCATACATGAGAAGAAAGATTTAAAAAATAGCGTGAGAACTAAAACATCATGGTCAGTGAAGTAGAGTGAGAAGGCATCACATACCAAAGATGGTATTGTGCCAGTTTTCAAGATGCTGGAGAATACCATGTTTCATAATATTTTCATGTTCTAAAAGCAGCCAGGCTTTGGTGGCACAAATGTGAGCTTGTCACATTTGGGGAACTGGGACAGGAGAATCCTGGACTATGAAATGAGACCCTGCTTCAACAAGGAAATAAAGAAGATTCAGAATGTGTTAGTTTCTAAAGTAAAACTTAAGATAGTTATTTTGTTGTTGTTTCGTCCTCATATTCGTGTGTGTGTGTGTGTGTGTGTGTGTGTGTGTGTGTGTGTGTGTGTGTGTTGGGAGTTGATTCTCTTTTACCACGTGGGTCTCAAGATGTGACTCAGTTTGTTGTGGCTGGCAGTAAGGCCCTCTACATGTTGAGCCATCTTACAAGCTTAAAAACAGTTCTTATGAAAAAGCATAAAAAAATGAATTTATATTTAGGTTTTATTTAAAATATAGCTAATATTATAGCTAATATGAATGGTTGAAATACTAAAATCTTACCTAACAATTTCTTTTTCTATTTCATCATTTTTCTTCTTCTGCTGATACAAATTATATTTTAAAGACTGCTTTAATTCAGTAAGTTCTTCAATTGATTTTTCTCCATCTTCCATCTTAAAGAAAAGATACAAAATAGCTTTAAAACTCTGCAGACTCATTCTTCTTTCTTAAAACTATGCTGAATGTGCTTAGAAATGTCTAATAAATGTGATAAACCTAACACAACCAAGGAAAGATGCAAACTAAGTGATTCTTCTTATTTATCTACTGAGTTATTTTTCAAACGTATTTATTTGTATGGGTATGGATATTTTAACTGCATTTTTGTCTGTGCACTGTGATGTGTGTGTAGGTCCCCTGAAGGCAAGAGGAGGGTTTAGATCCCCAGAGGCTGGATTTATAGATTCTTGTGAGCCATCGTGTGGGTACTGATAATCAAACCTGAGTCCTTTGGAAGATCAGCCAGTATTCTTAACCACTAAGCCATCTCTCCAGCCCCCTACTGATTTACTTTAATTAAAACTTTATTATTATAAAAAAAACTTGCAAGTAAAAAATACAGTGAAATTAGCCAGACCCAAAGTATACATATCTCAGTAAATACAGTTAGAATGGCTATTCTGCAACTGTGGACCCTCATATTGGAGTTTACACTTTTGCTATCAAGTAGATTTTTATGTACTTATCCACTACTAAAATATAAATAAAACATCAAAAATCCATGATATATTTGAAACAAACAAAAAAATTAGCTTTATAACCTTTTCAATGGCTTTTCTTTAGAGTTAACTCTTACCATAAATTTTTTGGTTTGGGTGATGGCTACATGCAAAAAAATATATTTGGTTCATTGAGATGTGTAGACTGGGCATGGTTAATTTCAGCATGTGATGGTTTTCTATAATAAAATTTATATATTCAAATTCATTTATATTTTCCATTTTTCCTGTTCTTTAAATTACTAAAATGTATTTGATAAAATGCAAGACTTCACTAATCAGGATTATTTCTTTAGTTAAAGTATGGTTACATTTACAGTCTAGTAAAAACATACCCTAGAAGCATTTTAATAGTTGTAGGTAGTTCAGGTTTATTTAAGTCATAATTTACTAGGTAATTTATATTTTTGAAAAACCATTGTCTTATTCTCAATGTATTTTTTTATCCTCATGTGGCTTGAATGAGATATGCACACTCATTCTCTATAATCATTCTCTGGGAGTGCCTACTTTCATCTGTGGCTAGTAAACTTTGCTGTAAGCTTCATCCTCTCCATAGTGCATTCAAGCATAGCTGTGCCTGATTCACATGGTTTTGCCATCACCCTCTTACTCACATCCCACTGAAATGTATGTTTGGTAGGGTGCAGTGTCAACAACAAACCTGTTTTTCATTACCTAACACCAGCTTTTACATTAACATCAGATCTTCAGTCCTAACAATGGCAATGAAAAAATGTTGAGAGTCAACAAGGGCATTTCAAGTCTTTGTTTTCTCTTTCTTTTCTTTTCTTTTTTTCCTATAACTTCTGCTTTGCTACATCAACCTGACTCGTGTGTGTGTGTGTGTGTGTGTGTGTGTGTGTGTGTGTGTGTGTGTGTGCGCGCGCGCGCGCGCAGGCTGGAGATTGGTGTCCAGTATCTTCCTCATTCACCTTCCCACCTTATTTTTTGAGGCATGGTCTCTCACTGAACCTGGATCTCAGTAATTGCCAGACTGGCCAGAAAGCTCTAGGGATCCACCTATCCCTGCCTCCCGAGCACTGGGGCTCCACGCACATACACTACTACACCAGAGATGAGCACTTTACCTACTGAGTCATCTCCCCTGTGGGAGACCAGCTTCCGCATTTATTTTCCCCAGGGATTCTTGAGGAATGAGGGATAAGAGATTTAGATGGAAATATAGAGGAGAGAGACAGACAGAAACACAGGATAGCCTCAGGAGGGCCTGGATCAAAACCTACCCGCCCTTTGCCCCTTCTGTCTCTGCTGAAGGACTTTTAAAGAAATGCCAAGGGGTGGAGCAAAAGATCCCCCTCCCCCTAGCAGAGTCAAGTGTAGACCATTCCAAACACCTGGTAACCATGCTTGTGGTCAAGCCATCCCTTAAGGCAGCCCTGCTGTGTAAAGCAAGCTCAGATCTCACTAGGAAACCTCTATGGACCCCAACACTCCCCAGCACCCTTTCCTTCATTTCTACATAAAGCAGCCCTTAATGTCTAGTTGGGTGCCTCTCTATTTCTCTTGCTAAATTCTCTGAGTTCCTTAATTCTCAAAGCTTTGCCTCAGATTCCCTAACCCACATTTGCATCCTGCACTCATAACTACTGTCATTTATATGTTTATTTCTCCCAGGTTGGTCCTCATAGGCAATGACTTTAGAAGCCGTTAAGCTGGTTAAGATTATCCATTTTGTGTTGATTCTCATTGGTGTAACTCTGAATGTAGTGACTTTCTAGGGGTGGGGATAGAAATTCAGCATTGGAGTGTTGACCAGCAGGCTACGTCTTATTTTCTTTCTGGTAAACAGATTATCAGTTGTTTGCTTTTTGGATAATTTTCTTTTCCACATAAGATCATGGAGATGTCTTGTTCTGTTGATGTGTTCTAATGCACACTCAATGACATTTATCTCTTATCCAAGATTCACACTCTTTACTCCAAAACCCTCTCTTTCCTATTGTTTTATGGAACATGTTGGTATATTTTGAGCTATTATTTTCTTAATAGAAATTTAGTAGTTACAGAAGGCACTCTAAGAATAGGTAAATGACAATTACATAATAGCACTTCGAAGGGGCTCCACAGTGACTATTATAAATGTCTTCCTGTGTGGAAAAAATAATTGCTTTTAATCTCTCACAAAGTATAGTATGATTTAATTAACTAATACTCCACAAGAAAGCCATATAAATCATATATGACTATTGGGTTCAGTTTAAGGTAATCTAATCATCAGTTTATCTAAAAATAAATTACCTAACAATAATCAGCCTTCTATTCCAAAAAATACTTTAGGGGAAGTTAGCACCCCAAATATTTCTAGTACCAAGTCACCGTTTACACACCAAGTTGTCACTCTTGAAAAACAACGTTCTGTAAATTTTCTATTAAATACAAAGGACTTTTTTATATTTAGACCACTAAACAAGTATGCAGCTACAGAGATGGCTCAGTAGTTTAGAGCACTCTTGCTTTTGCAGAGGACCCTATTTTAGTTCTCTGCATCCACATGATAGCTCACAACCATTCCTAACTCCAATTCCAAGGGACTCACCCTCTTCCGGTGTCTGGGGCCACCAGGCATGCATGGTGTGGAACACATGCATACATGCAGGTAAACACACTCATACATATAAAATAAAATATTTTCAATTTACAGACGTATTCAATACATGATACCTAACTAACAAAATAATTTCAAAATCAGCTAGCTAAGGTCTTATAATTTGTATATGTAACAAATTATTATATTTGTTTCCTTTTAGGTATTTAACTGTAATGCTGTCTAAGAACCCTGAAATTTGTTGTCTGAAGCGTATAAAAAAGTGTTAGGTGTCATTAGACATGTGCTTAAATACCTTTCCTGAGCATTAAGATGCTGAAAAGACCATCGAAGCTACAAGCTGGTATGCACCAGCCAAAACAGTGTTCTAATACCAGTGATGCCCAATAAAAACTACCCCCAGTCTGTTCACATTTCATTGAAATGGGCATTCTATTTATGTTATTTCTCTTGGGTCAGGTGCTCAAACGTGGGCATGCATTTCATACTGGGACAAGTGTACTTGAACTTTTCTTTTGCCCATTCGGTCATGTGAAAGCCATTCTTAGATTCTCAGACATGGACACTTACGATGAACACAATCATACAGCTGGTGAGTAGGGTAGTGGTGAGGCAGTATCCACTCTTACATAATACCTTGGACATAGAAACCATAAATAGTTTTGAACGATAGTTGCTTTTATTTAAAGGCTATTGGTATCACTGACATCTTTGTCACCCATCATTCAAACAAGGGTGAAATACAGAGGCATAAACAACCTTTACTTTAAGAAATGCAAGCATTTTCTTAGTTATACTATTTATAGATATTGTAATACTAACTGTTTGTGTTGATTCTCATTGGTGTAACTCTTGAATGTAGCGTCTTTCTAGGGGTGGGGATAGAAATTCAGCATTGGGGTGCTGACCAGCAGGCTACGTCTTATTTTCTTTCTGGTAAACAGATTATCAGTTGTTTGCTTTTTGGATAATTTTCTTTTCCACATAAATATATGTTTAAAAACTGATACAAACATGCTTCAAGTTAAATGATAATTAAGGATATTTTCCTGCTTAAGAAAAATGGAAAAAAACTAGTTCTTAAGAGTTGATTTTGGTTTTCGTTTCATCTAGTTCCTACATTAAAAGTGCTACTTCAAGTTACTTTACATTATAAACACCCATATGTGATGAAGTGTTTGGATCCTGGTAATACACTCATGATAAGTTTGTAGATCTAGGAATCTGTGGGGAAACACTCAAGCACTGTATAGACCAATCAAGCTGTAATCACCCAGAAATATCCTCAGATGCCTCAGAGTCTGCCCACAGTCACATTCGCTGTGAAACCATGTAAGTATAGCTTTTCAACAACACTTGAAACCTCGCTGTTCCATTACAGTTATTTAATCTAATGGGAAATGACAGACTCTTCGCACTTTAGAAAAATGTGTGGTTTGCTTTCTATCGTAATTAATACATATTGTACATTTACTTAATATGCATGCTAAATAAGCAATTTGGTGATACATGAAATTAAAAACAAAGATTCTGTCACAAGTCTGCAAACAGAGGAAATGACAATACCATCATTGGGTAGCTTCGCAGGCAGTCATTAGTAGACCTTGGGTTTCCTGGGAGAACAATGTTTTCACATGGGAAGACGTTTCTGCGAGGGCAGGTGCTTGCCACACAAGGGCTCTCGAGAGGAAACCTGGCTTCTGATGTGTTCAGAGGAGATGTGTCCTGCTCTACCGTGATGTGAACTTGTGTGCAGGATTCACCTAGACTCTTATTCCTGTAAAGACTGAAAGGGTGTACACCATAACATGTATCTCATCTATCCATAAATTTCTCCTTGTATTTTAAAGGCACCATAAGAATGCACAGAATTTCCTCATTAAACAGAATCTTAACACTGAAAAGCATGTAGGAGCATGCCTGCCGTGCATACAATTATAGATTTCAAGTTATTCCAAAGGATTACTTGCATTTCTAGAGAAATTCTAAGTATACCAAACAATATCAAAAATAGAGACAAGGCTATCAAAGACATATGGCTTCACAGGTAAAAATGCTGCCCTCTGGGAGGACCCTACATCTATAATCTTTAAGGTCAGAGCAGAGATACTTTAATTCAAAAGGTAGTAACATGGGATTATGGATATATTAACATATATGGTTATAATAACAAATTCACTAATAAAAACTTATTAAAAGTCATATTATACTCCTTAAATATATATGATTAAGATAGCATTTATGGATACTTGCATCTAGTAAACAGTTTAGGAGGTTAAAAGGAAATCTCCTCAAAGACATTTCTAAGCTTTTGGTTTCAACATTTGTATAGAACATGGGTGAAATTAAGTACTGGACAATGGGCCATAATTAGTGGTAACGCGTAAGGGAATAGTCAAGGAAAGCTAGTTTAGGAAGCCCCAGACTGTGGACAAGAAGAGTAGTTAGTCTAGGGTTTCACTACATCCTTCCAAACAGCACCCGGACTTTTACTGTTTCTGTTTATTGGCAAGTGCAAGCTAACGTATCTCAAACAACTATGTCAGAATATTAATGGAGAGAATTGCATGTTTAATCAGAAGGGACGATATGGTCTAGTCTGCCCTGGAATGACATTTTGAAGGTGAACATTGTACTATCTAAGATGATTTTCCAAAGCTATTTTGCTAGCTTGCTTTTGCACCCACTGATCTCACGACTATTTCACTGAAAGTTTTGTCTTATAGAAAAGCCGGGCTTGCTCTATTCTCTGCAATCCTTTGGTGTTACTCACTTGTATTGTTCATATAACAATGCATTGCTAATCCTTAATTCTTCTATGCACTGTTGCTCATAACTTTTCAGGGCACTCATATTTGAGTCTTGTACAATTTTCATTTGGGAGGGTTCAGACTGCAGACTTTGGATTCGGGGTCCTGTCTGATTCATTGGGGAAATGCTGTTCTCACATAATTCCACCGAAGTTTTTTGAGCGCCTGCCTGGGTCGAAAGCAAATTGAAACGATATATTTAGAGAAAATACTCAAATATTTACTATACATTTGATAGTTTCACTTTTGAGTAAATGATTCAAATAGCAGTTTTAAATTCTTGTTTGAAATACTTATCATCAAGGATGGGAAAGATGGCTCAGTGATTAAGATCACTTGCTGCTCTTGCAAAGGACCTGGGTTTGGTCCCCAGGATTCACATGGTGACTCACAACCATTCCTAACTCCAGTTCCAGGGGATCCAACACACTCTTATGGCTCCTGTGGGCACCAGGCTTGCATATGGTATACATACATACATGCATGCAATAAACCACTCATAAAATAATAAAAATAAATGTTTTTAAATTTAAAAATATCAATA
>CABHPH010155910.1:19906-39746 GCA_902168325.1 Peromyscus nudipes | reverse complement strand
AATTGTTTACAAGAAAATGTGTTTCCATTGTAAGCCAAGAACCACCTATGAGGGTGAACATGTGGTTTTTGTCTTGTTTATCCCTGTCTCAGTTTGTGTCTGCCTCCCTTAATATTATGTTTCTAGGCCCACCCATTTCTTACAAATTTCATTTTTCCTTACAACTGAATAATTTGATCTCTATAGATTTTGTAATCACCACTTGTCTTTACCTGACCTATTTTTTCTAACTTCCTTATAATTTTATGTAAGCCTATTCTCTGGGCATGCTAACTCCACTTCTTTCTTGGTTACTGTCTGGACTTGGTGTACTGATGGATGGTGGCTTTCAGTTTTCCTGCCCATCTCTTGCTGAAACTGATTGTGATTGCTTATGTGTACAAAGGCTTTCACTGAAAGCATTAGCCAAAGAAGTAGTTCAAGGAAACAGGAAGGAGGCTTAATCAACATGGCAGCTGGATATGTAATAGTTGAAGAAGAGGAGGAGCCAGAGGAGCCTTGGCCGTATTTTGCAACATCAGGCAATTACAGGATCAGCTGCAATAAATGGCCAAGGTTATGGTACCCATAAAGTTTAATTTGCATTTGGAGTATTCCAACTCATTTACTGAGAATGCAAAGCAGGTTCTGCCAGTTTGAGAGCAGCTGAGCTACAGTGCGTCTCAGACTCTCCATGGTTCATGCAGAGGCACAAGGAGAATGGCTTGTGAGTGTGTGGCAGGCTTCAGCTCTCACCTCTCTGGGCAGGACATAGAGAGCATTAAAGCAGATGGTCTTCATGGGCTACCCTTGGAGGAGACAGAGTCACCAGATGGTCTGATGTGAACTGTGACTGGGCTACCCTGTGGCTGATCAGATTATCTGGGTCATTCTGGGGATTGATGTAGATGGTCAGAAGACTGATTAGATAGCCACAATTGGAACCTTCGGTATGAGGACAAAAATGGCTTGGGTGATGGTGCCAGCTACATTCTATTCAAGCTCACTGGGTGTGAGCTGAGCTGGTTCTGTACACAGAAACTGGAATTAGATGAGAAGCTCATTGTCAGAAAACAGCATATAGGAATTACATTTCCAGATCAAGCTAATACTCAGCAATCACAGCATGATGAGCAGCAGCAACTCCAGGCCATCTACCTGCCCTTCCCTCTTCCCTCTCAGGAATTCATAGGTGGGGAGGGGAGGGAGATCAGGCTTGAATCTTTCAGATCAATCTGTGTGTTGACTGTCGATTTCTTCTCTTCTCATTTCTGAACACCTCACATGTCTGGGTTTCCCACATACCCAGTTGACATGACAGTTATCCGTTGGCAATGCCTTGTTCACATCACTTAAGCCTTCTAAGATGGCTGCTGCTCCATGTCTTCTCACAAGCATGGCAGTCATCAGACTTATGTCCATATTTAATGAAACAAATAGAACTTTAGGATCCCAGAAGAGATTAAAAAAAAATAGAGAAAAAAACAAGAGACTGACCAGAGTGTCCTTACGTTCTGTTTCCTTCAAATGAAGTACCAAGGTGACCCCACATGATCCCTTGGGACAGTGAGGTTTGTTCTTGCCTGAGCTCTGGAACCTCACAGTTTGCTGGTTTGTAGGTAAAGAAGGCATAGCCAAGTGTGTGTGTGTGTGTGTGTGTGTGTGTGTGTGTGTGTGTGTGTGTGCAGGAGGCTCAGCTTCTTAAGCATCAAGCCTCATTGTGACAAAGTGGGACCTTCTTGGACCCATTTTCATTCATCACTGGGGGCAGGAACTGGAGACCATCTGTGCCATCCAAGCAGAACTCTTCCACCTTGTTTAAAAGGCAGATGAACAAGTACAATTTCACCTCATATCTCTAATACATGAATTGACATCACAGTTTTTAGAATAGGGGTTTTAGCAAGGAATCTTTGTTTGGATATCCTGTATAATAAGGCAAAACACACACCAACAAACAAACTCACTAACCTTCATAAATGAGTGTATAAATCATATTAAACAATCTAAAATTATTACGGTATAAATAACTCACAGAAAAGAATAATGTAGGAAGAGAACTAAAATCATTCATAAATGAAATAAGGTTTTGGTGTATTTGCTTCTAGGAATTTCTCTATATACATCTTTCTGTCTTTCAGTTTCTCTCTATATACATCTTTCTGTCTTTCAGTTTCTCTGTATATGCAAAAGAGAGAGGGGGAGGGAGAGGGAGAGAAAGAGAGGAGGGGGATGATTTCCATTGCTGTGCTAAATCCCTAAAATAATGAGTGAGAAGGAGAGAAGACTGGCACTGGCCCTTGGTTTCAAAGGTCTCCTCTGTGGTACCCTGGCTCTATTGTCTTTGGACCTGTGACCAGAAAGCATTTCCTGGCAGGCAGGGAGTACATGGAGGAGGAAGCTACTCACCCCATGGAAGCTGGTAGACAAAGAGAGAGGAAGGGAAAGGGGTGCCAGCATCCCCATTAATGGTATCCCTCAACTACCAACTTTGTTCTACTGTGTCCCACTTCCTAAACATTCCACCATCTCCCAACAGTTACATTAGTCAGGGCCCAAGCCTTCAGCAAACCAAAACAGTGTGTGCAGGGCTTTGTGAGAAATATTAAAAAGGGGGCCATTGGTGCAAGCATTCACACATGGTGTGTACACGCGCGCGCGCGCGCACACACACACACACACACACACACACACACACGGGTTCTCTTATATTTGTATTCATTTTCTAGGGTTCCCTTAAACAAAACCCTACAGAGTGTGAGGCTTATCTATTAGAACTTTACATTCTTACAGTAGTGAAGCCTGAAGTCCAAGATCGAGGAGTGGGCAGGTTCCTCCCACCCTCTGTCTTTGGGCAGGTTCCTCACAACCTCTGTCTTTGGGCAGGTTCCTCCCACCCTCTGTCTTTGGCTGGCAGATCTCTCTGCACTCTTATTTGGGTTTTATGCTGATATTGTGTTCCCCAATATATTGTGCACCCTAATAAACTTATCTGGGGTCAGAGAATAGAACAGCCACTAGATATAGAGGCCAGAAAATGGTGGCACACACACCTTTAATCCTAGCATTCTGAAGGCAGAGATCCATCTGGATCTCTGTGAGTTCAAAGCCACACTGGAAACAGCCAGGCATGGTGACACACGCCTTTAATCCCAGGAAGTGATGGCAGGAGGCAGAAAGCTATGTAAAGTGTGAGGACCAGGAACTAGAGTCCTGTTAAGCTTTTGGCTTTTAGCATCAGTACAGCTGAGATCCATTCAGATGAGGACACAGAGGCTTCCAGTTTGAGAAAACAAGATCAGCTCAGGAATTGGAGAGGTGAGGTTAGCTGTGGCTTGTTCTGTTTCTCTGATCTTTCAGTATTCACCCCAATATCTGGATCCTGAGTTTTTTATTAATAAGACCCTTTAAGATTCGTGCTACAGGTTTTTCTCTGCACATATTTCTGTGTCTTTCCCCACCTAGAAAAGTCCACTCATGCCATGTTGGCCCTCACCTTCCTGACCACGCCCAACTCAGTCACTTTATCCCCAAACACAGTGGTATCAGAGGTTGAGGACTGAATTAGGCCCTCACCTTCATCACCCTGCTCAACTCAGTCACTTTATCCATGAACTATATTAGAGGTTGGGGCTTTGCTATGGCTTCCAGAAGGAGCATCCATCACAGGCTCATGCATTTGAATACTCCATCCCCAGCTGGTCATGTTGTTTTGGGAAGTTCTGGAATTTTTTTTATAGATGAGGCCCAACTGATGGGATCTCCTCTGGCCCCAGCCCTCTCTGTAGCAATGTGAGTAGACACACTGCATGCACACTTGCAGCCTCAGGTCCAGCCATCCTGCCCAGCTGACATATCTTCTCTGCCATGATAGACTGCATCTTTCCTCCCTACAGTTGCTCCTGCAGGCATTTGATCACAGCAGCAAGGAAAGCAGCTAATGCAGGCTGGGCCTTGAGTTTGGGAGAGACACTACTCAGTCTACTTAATATCACACAGTGATCTCCCTGTATGCTTAGCTAGACTTAGCATCAATCTGGATGATAGACTCTATTTCTCTATTATTTAAAATAGGCAACAAGTTTTTATGCTCATAAATATTATTGTGTGAACATCTACTGATAAAAACCAACGTGTGACTATCAGTTAAATTTGTTGTGGTTTGATTAAAGCATTGAAACAGAATTATTTATTTTAGATTACTGTGTGTGTGTGTGTGTGTGTGTGTGTGTGCACATGTGCTGCGTGTATGCAGAGGTCAGATAATAATTTTTGGGAGTTGATTTTCTGCTTCTACTGTGTGGGTCCTGGGGACTGAATTCAGGTCATCAGGCTTGGCAGCAAGTGCCTTGACCCACTGAGCTATCTTTCAACTTCAGTATAACTAAATTCATATTGCAAAGATAAAAATCATTGAAGACAGAGCAGTGGTGAGAGACAGTGGCCCTGTTAGCTGGATTGCCCCAGTTTCCTCCTTAATGATCTGTTCATGGGCCATTAGGCGCCCTGCAACTTCAAATTCTGATTACCAGCCAGCATTGGTCCTCAGAGCACCAACAAATGCTTGGGTCCTGATCATCCAGCTGGCTACTTGTACCTGTCGTCAGCCCTGTAACTGACCTTGGCCTTCCAGCCCCTTCCTGTGAATCTGTATCCTCTCACAGGTATATGAGGTCTCTCAGTTTGTTCTGTGTTACTATAACAGAACACCTGAGGTGAGACCATTTACAAAGAAAGAGGTTTCTTGTGGCTCATGGTTCTGAAGGCTAGGAAGTCCAAGAGGCCAGCATTGGTATTTTCTTGGCCTCTGGGAAGGACTTCGTGTTGCTTCACTTATACACAAAAGCAGACGAGCAAGTGGGCACCCACAAAAGAGAGATGAGCGCAAGGAGCCTGTCTTAGTTAGTGAAAAGACTGGTATCTGCTCAGGACCCCCAAGACCAAGTTCTCAGCACAAGGGAGATTTATTTTCCCCAGAGGGACAGAGGGCAGGGAATAAGAGACAAAGACAGGAGATAGAGTCTGAGGGAGAAGGGGAAGGGGACAAGGGAGAAGGGGCTGGGGTGTTTGTCCCAGAGGACAAACGACTGTTTCTGGTTAGAAAAGAGACAGACATGGCCCATATGCAAATGGCAGTTTATAAAGGTAAAGGGGAAACCTGTATTAGGATGAGGTGTTTCATTTTGATTGGGCATGTTAATTAAGGCAGCCAAAAGGGGGATTTTGATTACTGGACTTGAATACTTGGTTAGCTGGACCTTGGTGGTCAGCCTCAAGAAGAGGAAGTGGCCAAATAAGGGAATAGACCTTGGTGGCTAGCTTCAGGAATGTAATCTAATGGTTTTTAGCAAGGAAGAGGGAATGGGGGAAGGGCAAGTTCTGTCAGAGCCATGTTTGCCAGGCTCAGGTTGGCTAGAGTCCCTATATTAGGATTCTATCGCTGCAACGAAGCATCATGACCAAAAGAGCAAGTTGAGGAGGAAAGGGTTTATTTGTCTTACACTTCCACATCACTGTTCATCGTTGAAGGAAGTCAGGACAGGAACTCAACAGGGCACGAGCCTGGAGACAGGAGCTGATGCAGAAGCAATGGAGGGGTGCTGATTACTGGCTTGCTCCTCGTTGCTTGTTCATCCTCCTTTCTCATTGAACCCAGAACCACCAGCCCAGCGATGGCACCACCCATAACAGTCTGGGCCCTCCCCCATCAATTGCTAATTAAGAAAATGCCCTACAGACCCGCCTATAGCCCAATCTTATGGAGGCATTTTCTTAATTGAGCTTCCCTCCTCTCATATGACCTTAGCTTGTGTCAAGTTGATATAAATCTAGCCAGCACAGAGCCAAACTCCCACAAGACTGAACTCATTCCTATGATATAGACATTAAGTTACTCATGAGGACACTCCTTGCCCTATGACCTTATCTCCTCCACTAGGCTTCACTTCCCAAAACTACCAAATGAAGACTAAAGTTTCTAACACATGAATGTTTAGGGCCACACTCAAACTCTGGTATACATGTAAAAATGCTGTATAGGTGAAGTAAAGGGCAAAGAAAGGAGAAAATGAAAGGAGAAGGGAGGTTTATAAATGAAAATAAGAAAAGGTGACAGATGGAGAGGAGTTCTATGAAGAGGGAGGGAATAGAACATGGTTTTTAAAGACATCTGACTGCCCAATAAAGAAAAAAATGCCTAAAGTAAATGTTGGGAGAGGAATAAAAATAAAAGTAAAAGCTTTTAAACAATAAGACACACTGATAATCTTACTGACTTTTAGTAAAAGGAAAGAAAAGAGTAGTTAGGAAGTGCAGACTATATCAAGTGGTGCAGTGATTGCCTCTAAAATGGAGTCGTCGGGTGGAGGCAGGACTGGCATCAGCTGAACTTGAGGACTCTGTTTTTCCTCACCACCATGTAGGCTGGTGCTGAGTCTTGACTGGACAAGTACCAGATGTCTGACAGAGCTGTCTTTGTGCACCAGGAGCCTCTACTGGCCACACTTAGCTTTGCAGACTATGGTCAGTGCAAGTTTGCCCATGCTCCCAAGACTCCAAAATTCATACCTTATGAAGTGATTAATTTTATAGCCAAGGATCATCCTGAATGTGTCTGGAGTGGGGGAGGAGTGAACGTCTAGTGCTGAGATCTATATATAGAGGGGCTAATAGTTACACTGTTTTCGAAGTCCACTAAACACTAAGTACCCTGCTTGAGGCTTGAGGCTGTGGAAATCAAGTACTCTGTAGGTGCTTCAGAGTTCCCAGTGCAGCCAGCAGAGAATCTTGCATCAGAGGTGGCTGTGGAGACTGTGCCATCCTCTGACATCAAGCTTGGGTGTAACTCGAATCTTAAAGGGTCACAGGAATTGCTAAAAGATCTTATTAATATAAAAAAAAACATGGAGCCAGATATTGGGGTGAATGCTGAAAGATCAGAGAAACAGAACAAGCCACAACCAACCTCACCTTGCCAACTCCTCAGCTGATTCTGGTTCTTCAGACTGAAAGCTTCTGAGTCCTCACCCAGAAGGGTCTTAGCTGAACTGCTTAAAAGCTTCTAGTTCTTGGTCCTCACTCCTTATATACCTTTCTGCTTCCTACCATCACTTCCTGGGATTAAGGCGTGTGTCTTTTCCCAGCAAAGACACGAGTTCTCAAGTGCTGGGATTAAAGGTATGTGCCACCACACCTGGCTCTGTTCCCAGTGTAGCCTTGTGCTCACAGAGATCCACATGGATCTCTGCCTCCCAAGTGATAGGATTAAAGGCGTGTGTGCCACCACTGTCTAGCCTCTATGTCTAATCTAGTGGCTGGTCTGTTCCCTGACCCCCAGGAAAGCTTTATTAGGGCACACAATATATCAACTACACTTGGGTAATAGACTCCTTGCCACCAAGGTTGGAGCTAAGTCTAGGATACCTTTATTGCCTGAGCTGAGCATCTTGCCACTTGAACTTTTCAGTGTGTTGGTGTAGGGTTCTCTTGCTCTCTACCACTGTCCTGCAGTTGTCTCCCCAGGCTGGCTGACCTCCAGGCTCCTTAATTGTGAGCCCACAGGGTAGCTCTGTCTTAAACAATAGGTTCTCTTTCATGGTGGTACCACTGGGAGTGACGAAATGGACCTTCTCACTACTGCTGACCCATTCTCCTGGTAAAGTCATTGTCTTACCAGGATTGTCAAGTGGAATCATTGCTAGAGAGAACTGTTGGCTTGTTCTGAAGGTTGGGCTGTCTGGATCTCTTCACCAGGGCATCTGCCTTACCTTTTGGATGTGGCTTCTGATTCCTCTCTCTCCAGCTGGAAGCTGTGAATGGAATTCCGTACAACTCACTCCTTTTTCCTGTGTTGGCTTTCTGCTCTTCCAGATTTTTATATGGCCTATCACCAGCTCTGTGCTTTCTGAGACCCTTCCAATCTCTATGCAGCCCCTACCTTGTGAATGGAGTCTATTTTTTGTGGTCCCGAATCTTCTCATGACACCATCTCACTCTGGAAGCCTTGAGTCTTCGGTTCTTTATTTCAACCAGAATTTGTACACAGAAACATTTGCATAGCAGAGTTATTTTACTAGGTGGGTAATGAAAAGGATTTTTTTATGCCGTGGGTTGAAAATAACTGAGTGAAAGAGCTAGCTGTCCTGGCTTTAAGCTCTCCAGTGCTGCGTACCCTGGGATTAGCACTTGTTATTTACCTAAAACAAGCACAGAGCAGAGCCTACCTCAGGGTCTGCTTCTGCCTCTCTCTGCTTTCTGCATCCCCACAAGTCTCTTCCTGTTTCGCTTCTGATCGGGTGTTTGCGTGTTTGTTTGTTTGTTTGTTTTGTTTTTCATTGTTTTATTTGACACAGGGTCTCAAGTAGCTCAGACTGGCCTCAAACATGATGCGTAGCTGAGGAAGACCCTGACTCCTGCTCCTTCTGCCTCTGTCTGCTGGGGTGCTGGGATTGCAGGTGGGTTTGTGGTGCCTGGCTCACACAAGTCTCTTTTAATGGTCCAGAATGGTGCTAAACATGCAACAGTGAGTGGGAATTCTGTCATCAAAAGGTCGGTCGTGCCTGGCTTCAGAGCCCTGGAGTGGTAGCCTGACGTCTGTTCTCAGAAGCCTCGCTCTTTGCCGCACCAGCTCACCTCAGTGGTCTTCCAAGAATGATACTTCTCTTCGCAGAAGGAATTGAAGTACTGGCTGCTTAGAAAATGTATTTGCACCTCTGTACAAATAGAAGCCATGGCTCACCCTAACCTTCCATACAAAATATGTTTCAGTGTGAGGGCCACCAGGTCCATGTGGCTGCTAAGTTATGAAAATGGAACAAAATGGGAAATTTTGTTTTTCAGGCATACTAGCCACATTTCAAATGACAAATATATGGGTACCAAATGGAAGAGCACAGTTACATTTCCCTTGTACTTGAAAGTTCTATTGGACAGAATGGTTGCTGAGCTTCTGGGTTGGTTCCTAGGCCTCTCTCACTAGCCTCTTTTGTTCATTTCTTTGAACCACCTTACCCCTTTTGATCCACTTTAAAAAACTGGCAGATAAAAATGTATTTTAGGGAATGTATTTTGCCTAGATATGAAGGTAATAAACTTTTTAAAAGTGAAATTAAATCCTGAACTCAGTAGGAAAACCATCACCCATTATCCAGTGATGGATTTGTCAATAAAATTGTGGGGTTTTGAGCAGTGATGATCAGTTCACAGTGGGTTGTGTAACTGATTTAGTTAAGTGATGTGGAGCCAGTCTGATGAAAAGAAGGCAATCCCACAAAAGAGAAAGACAGGTCCCAAAAGAGGAGTAGTGAAGTAAAGCTAGTGTGGGAGCCCGTTTTCAGGTTCCTTGTGGCTTTACCCAACAGGTCTGCATAGAGAGGATGATTAGGACCACGGGCCTGAGTGCAGGTGTCTGAGATGGTCTGCACCTGGCTGTGCTGGGGGAGGAGGTCATTTGATCCACCTCTTGGCATCTCTATAAATACCCTGGGGCAGAGATAGTCAGGGCCCGTTGGAAAAGGTTCCAGGCTCTCTCGAGGCTATCCTGTATTTTCTGTTTATCTCCACAATATAAATCCTTCTATCTAATATTTCCTGCTGCTCACACTCAAGAAAACTCTGGGGAGCTGAGTAAATGGTAAATGCCCCACAAGCTAGGACCCAGTTCCAGCTGTCCCCTGGTCACCACAAGTTCCTGGAGATAAGAGCCTTTCCTTTTCTAAGGATCACAGCATAGAGCACAGAGCCTTGGTGTGGGCATCCCTGAGTAAGTAATTGATCACTGAGTAAGTGAACACTAACCGGAGTTGGCTACCAGACTGATTTCTTGTGCCTCAGTTCTACTCGGGACGGTGGAATACCAGAAAGTAAGAGCTTGCCTTCCATTCTTGTGCCTTATCAGCCAAGTAGGCTTTGGTCAGTCATTTGATTTGGGTGGTTCTCAGACTCTTAGTTTGTGAAAGAGTGAGGCCTTTATTCGGGGATTTCCCAACTTCTGGGGCTTTAGTGAGGCTTCCGTGGGGTAACAGGCCATGTCCCTTTGTAAAATGTAGATGTTGGTAGTTCTTTGTTCCTGCTTTTTAATTGTGATGAACACAGTAGATGGTCCTGATTAGAGGTATGGGGAGTATACGGTTTTCCATGCTGCAGAACAATGTCGCTCTGACTGGTGATAACATTTGTTTATCTCAGGACTAAAACGATTTCTTGTTTCCTTTAGCTCATCCTTTGATCCTCTTCTGGTTTCTTCATTAAAAAGACATGAGTAAGGTTCGCAGTGTTTTGCTCAGGAATAGCTAATGAATTAGGCTCTGCCAAGCAGTAACAACAGGCTGCTCTCAGGGGTCTAGTGTCTGCCACATCATTCTCTCCCACTTCTTCAGTGTGCCATTTGACACCACACCCGATGACATCCCAGTCTCATCCTCAGCAAGTAGTGTCACCAGAGTTAACACTTTGTCATTACCCACTGAACTGATTTTGAGACTCCTGGAGGGTTTTAAAGCAGGCTCCGTGGCATTGCTCACAGCAGTTACTCTAGGTTGCTCTTCTAGAACAGCCCTAAGTGGGTGTCTATGTCCAACCTAAACCAAACCCACAGTCTGCAGCTGTGGTCCCCCTTAATTTGGGGGCACTAGGCCCTCCGTGTTCAGAGAGGAAGAGCTGTGCATTGTCTTTCTGCATTCCAGGGTCCCATTCCATACACAGGTACGATGACTTTTATTTCACCATATTCAGTCTTCCCAAGGCCCATTTCCGTCTTCTCCTCAGCTATGAATCTCAATGAAATTACTGCTGGAATAGCTGCTGCCTGCTACTCAGATGATTTTACTTCTCTATAGGAAGAAAATGTCAGAAAGTTAAGGTTGAAGAGACTGGAGGAGCCCCCCCTCTTTCACACCCCCCACAGTACTTGACTATGTCTCTCCTAACTACATTTCTCATTGCTGTGGCAAAAGCAACTTAAGGAAGAAGGATTTACCTTGGCTTGTGGTTTGAGGGAGTGTGGTCCACCATGTCAGGAAAGGTACAGCCCCCGGGACTGGCTTGTTGTAAGGTTCATCATGTGATGGTGACCAGAAGATCACTTCCTCTGATTAGATTCTACCTCCTAAAGGCTCCACAGCCTCCTAAAGCAGTGCTCTGTTCTAGGAACCAAGTGTTCAAATACATGAACCTATGATGGCCATTTATGACTCACATTACAGTGTTCCTCCCCTGGGCCCTCCACACATGTGGCCATCTCATAATGCAAAATACATTCATCTCAAAGCTACAAAAGTCTCCGCAGTCTTAACAATCTCAACACTATTTGAAAGGCCAAAGTCTAAAATCTCATGTGAGACTCAAGGCAGTCTCTTAACTGTGACCCCTATAAAGTGGGAGATGGGGGAGCACATGCCTTCAGTATACAATGGCACATAGTAAACAAACATTCCTGCCCCAAAGCGGGAAACAGAACCGCAAAGAAGTACATGGCTAAAGTGAGATAAAATCCAACAGGGCAAATACTAACCTGTTGCTCCATGTCCAGCACTGAGGGTTCCTGGTTGCACTGGCTAAGCTCCAGGGGCCATGAGTAGCCCTGCCCTGCACCGTTGCTTCTCCTGGGCTAGTTTTCCTCCGTGCCTGGGTGCTGTTCCACGCTCTCTGCTGCTTCAGGTTTGTGGTCCCCATTGCATCTTTGGATTCCCACAGTGGCTCCCTGGGGCCTCTCTACAGCTCTCTGTCTACTGTTCATTGCCTGGCTTCAGTGCCTGTCTAGAACCTTGGTGCAAGCCGATTACTCTTACATTCCATGTGGCTGTTAAACCAGCACCAGGTGAAGTTGTGCTGCCGGCTTGAGATGCAGCCTGTTCCCTACCACCACCACTCTTTGTTTGCCTCTAAGCTGTGGCTGAACATGGACCTAGGGAACCCTCCCCAGCCCCCTACTCCAGTGCTTTTGGATCAGATTGCCTCAGAGCCTGTGATCGGTGGGGTCTTGCCCTCAGGTCACCGTTCCTGTTGCCCTGGTTCACACAACGTTCAGTGATGCATTGATCTCTTTAACAGTTCCAGGTGCTTTTCGGATGCCTTCTTTGTCTGCATCCACTCTGTGAGTTTACGTGTGCTCCCTTCCACTTCTTAGCAAAATCACACACCTTTACACCTCTGTACTCCACTTTTTAATCAGAATTCTCCCTATAAAAAGCTCATGAGCTGTAAGCATGCCACAGGCTGGATGCTGTGCTGTATTTAAGTTTCCCTTGCCAAATAAATGAGTCCATTAGTTTTGAATTCAGCCTCCATATTTTCAGGACGTGTACTAGGTTCTTTGCTGTAGTGTGACATTCATAGCCTTTAGTCCAGTTCTCGGTCTTTGTTCTCATTCCATCTGTAATCTCATGGGCCGGACTTCACTGTCCAACTTTCCATTGCAGCCCAGCATTCCAAACTCTCTCCAGAAATGACCCAGAAAGCTCCACTTTCAGCATTCTTGGGTCTCGCTAGCCTGAAGATTCAAGTTCTTTCACATTTCTCTACAAGTTCCAAAGACCCTTCGTCAGCACAAGGACCCCCTTCTTGGCAACAGTTTTCTGTATTCCTTCCTTTGGTGGTCACACTGATCAGTTATCTGACAGAAACAACTCAAGGGAACAAGACCTTGTTTGGACTGTGGTTACAGGAATACAGTCTGCTGTGATGGAAAGGCAAGACACTTGAACTGGCTCAGTCCACAGTGCCAAGAGCTGGTGCTAACCAGGAAGCAGGGAAGCCTGGGCTGAGGGCAGTGCTGGGCCATAAGAGTTAACTTCCATCTTCCCGAAACCCACTTCCTACTGGTAGGCCCTCCTCCCAAGGGTTCCAGAACCTTCCCAAATAGTACCACCAAGTTGGGGACCGACTGTACAAATGCATGAGCCTTCAGGGGACATTTCACACTAAAGCCATAGTAATCTTGCACTCATTGTTCAACCTATGCCTGAATATATAATATCCATTCACTTAGAGTTAATAAAAATGGTTCTAATTATCTTATAAATGAGTTTTCACTCCCTAGTGTAGTAGTCATGAGTTGTTCCTTTTAAAAAACAATCTCCTTCGAACCTTACATAGTGGTAGATGTATGCAACACAAGTCTGAATAAAATAAAAATTGTCTTGGAGAGGACAGGCCTGTTCCGATGCCACGCTGGCATGGGCTGGGGCAAAAGGCAGCCAGAGGGTACCACCATGGCCACGGGTACCACTATGATGAGCAAGTATGTGGTGGAGAGATGGGAGAGAAAGAGAAGCAGAGAGGTTTGTGTACTATGGAGAGAGGCAGAACTGGAGATGGTGAGAAGCCTGCGCTGCCACCTGAGCCCATGGTGATGTCTGAGCCTGTGCTGCTGCTGAGCGCCACATCTGGGTCAGTGGCTCTACCACAGCACCGGCCTTGTCAATGTCTGTGGCCCATATTAACACTATATGGATGTCCATGGTCTAGGCTGCCCTCTGAGGACATGTTGATGACTGTGCCATGCTGAGCTGACCCCACTCCTTCCCCTTGCCTGGGCAGCCAAAAAGCTGGCCCTGGTGGTGTGGATGTGGGAGAGCTGGCAGCTGACAAACTCAGCTATACCCAGGCCCAGATCCAGGGTTTCCAGTTGGCCCACTCCAACATTTACCCCACCTAGGAGCTGCTGGAGCTCACAAAAGGGCCAGTCCTATAGATCCAAAGCTGCGGGATCTCCATGACACATCAGCAACAATAGGATATCCGAGAGGAGTCTCGGTGAGGGTCCAGTATTGATGGTGTAGCAGAAGCCAGAGGCCTCGAACCAGGCCATAGCAATGAATATTTGCAAGTAAAGCCATTTGGGCAAAAAGACACACTGTGTGATACCCCCAGTGACATACTGCAGCTTCCATAGCAAGATTTATTTTTATTTTAATTATTTATTTTTTTGTGAGGAGGTTACAAGGGTGGAGGGCAGAGGTGGAAGGACTAGGAAATAAGTAGGATTGGGATGCATGATGTGAAATTCACAAAGAATTAATAAAAAGTTATGAAAAAAGAAAAAATGACTAAAAAATTCCCATAAGACGCAATATCAGAGGAGGGCCATTGTTCTCATTGGCTCAATGGGTTGGCAATTTTGGCACCAACAGCCTTTGCTGTGGATACCTTTGTTGACCTTCCAGACACCATGATCATATTCAATGCAGAAAAAGAACGCTGGCATCTGTCATTTTTATGAGTATAAAACAGCCTTTTTCATCAGCTTTTTGTTTGTTAAACTGTTGACAGTGACCATATCACTTCCACATAGCTAAAGCATGACAGGAAACACTGAAAGCAAGATTGCCATGTTTGGCCTATCCCAGGAATGCTTCAGATCCAGGTTCTCAGGTTATCGAATGGGATGGTTAGTGTTGATGGACATCTCGACAGTCACCTGTGAGACAATCCTCTGGACATGCCTGTGAGGGGCTGTACCAATTGGGTTAATTGAGACGGGAAGATCAACACTAAAAATGGTAGCATCATTCAGTGGGCTGTGATCCTAGACTGTATAAAAAGAGGGAGCAAGCTGAGCACAAGCATCCATTGTTCCAATCCCTGCTTGTGGGTATGATTCAGGTGTTGACTTCCCTGCCATGATGGACTGTGACCTTGCACTGTGAGCTGAAATAAACTCTGTTGTGGGGGTATTGTGTTCCCCAAAATATTGTGTATGCTAATAAACTTATCTGGGGTCAGAGAACAGGACAGCCACAATATTAAACATAGAGGTTAGGCAGTGTTAGCATATGCCTTTAATCCTAGCATTCCAGAGACAGAAATCCCTCTAGATCTCTGTGAGTTCAAGGCCACATTGGAAAGGGCCAGGCACGGTGATACACACCTTTAATCCCAGAAAGCCACACCTTTAATCCCAGGGAGTGGTGGTAGAAAGCAGAAAGGTATATAAAGCGTGAGGACCAGAAACTAGAGGCATTTGCGCTAGAGAGGCATTTGCCCTGGAGAGGCCTTTGGCCTGGAGAAGCCTTTGGCCTGGAGAAGCATGTGGCTGGTTAAGCTTTCAGGCTTCTAGCAGCAGTTCAGCCTGAGACCCATTCTGGATGAGGGCTCGGGGCATCCAGTCTGAGGAAACAAGATCAGCTGAGGATCCAGTGAGGTGAGATAGCTGTGGCTTGTTCTGTCTCTCTGACCTTCCAGTGTTCACCCCAATAATTGGCCTCAGGTTTGATTTTATTAATAAGAACTTTTAAGACTCATGCTACACTCTGTCTTGTGTTGCCTTTTGTCGGGGTATTTTGTTTTTTTGAAATTGTAAGTTTTTTTATTAGTGTATATTCTTTGTATTGTCAGGGTATTTTATCACAGCAACTGGAAAGGGAATACCCTGCCTATCTCCAAAGTATTCACAGTCTCTCACCAGGAAGGGAAGGAGGATGCTACCAGGAGGGTGCTGTTCTCCAGAAGCTGGTCATGAGGTCGCGAGGCAACCGTACAAGCTGAGGGTGGGTGATCAGGAGAGAACCCCCAAAACCACTGCTAGGGCAGTGGGAAAGAGAGAGAAGGAAAAGTAAGGCTTGTACAGCAAGTTAGTGCTACGGGAAACAGCTCAGTCCTGCTTGGAACCTCTGTGAGACACCATGATACATGATGAGACCTCGCTGTCTAGATATTTAGTCAGTCATTGATTGAGAGGTGTTCCTGTTTCACACCACCCAGTTATGGACTGACCTTCCTGCCTCATAGTCTTGGATGCTATCTGTATCCTTGGGCATGGAGAATGCTGAGGAGCCTTACTGTGGCTGCTAAACTGCCATCCTTGCTTGCCATACTACTTACCAGTTGTTGGGTAAGTGAATCTAGTGAACACCTCCTGAGTACTTACAGTACTGTGTTTACTAACTGATGTTTCCAGAGAGAAGTTCTTGATATAAACAACAACAAAACACACATTATTTGCACCGTGGTCTTGATAAGTTATACAATGCGTTCTCTCAAGGGCTATGACCCTTATCTCCCTCCCTATTCAATGTCAGTGTGTAACTTCTTGTTCCTATCAAAGGAATCAGTCAGTACCAGAACATCTTGTCACTGTACACAGTGCAGTTCTTAGGAAACGAGCTATTTTATTTAATGAAATGTTTTGTGTTCTATTTGGTCTTTAAGAGCAGAAATTTACAAAATAGTCCATTTGTTGCTTGAAGGGGGGAAAAAAAGAAAACAACAACCCTGAATGCCTCTTGTTCTTATCCTGGAGTGGTGATTTGCTGTCATAAGCTGTCACATGTTATACTCATCTCTGCACTTTTCTTAATAATTAAAACCAGGAAGTGACTGTCACAAAGGCTTCCTAAAGAGCTATTCTTAGGCACCTGAAACACAGGAAGGATATAATCACCATCTAAGGCAAACTCCACTCCTGTGAGGCCCTCTCTGCTGGCACAGAACCACTCCACCTTGTCCAGGGGCAGGACATGATTGGCTTGTGTCACTCAGACTGTAGCACTCCCCCAGCCTCGGGTGATTAGTTAACAAGAGCGTGGATGACTAATTTAGTTCATAAGTGTGAGAGCAGCCTGACTAAAGGACCACACAGCAGAGAATGATAGACAGGTCCAAGAGAACAGAAGTGGGTTGTCAGAGCCCACTACACACTACTGCAGAAACCGTATTACCGTTCCAGAGCTCTGCTATACGGATCAGTACATTTACACATTTTCCTTGTTGTTGAAACAGTTGAAGTTAGTTTCATCACTTAGAGCCTAAAATATCTTTACTGGAAAAAAAGTAACTTGTCCTTGTTTCCTCTTCCAGCTTTGAATTGACCTTACATTTCCTTCTGAATTCCTCTTTCATTTCTCTGGGTTCCAACTATGGATTCTGCCACCTTGTACTGTGGCTCAGTGTCTCCTCCAAATGTGGTTAATTCTTGAGTGTGGAAAGATCTGTCTGTCCCGTTTACTACGATCTCCATATTCATGGGAATTGTTACAAGATATACAGCTTGATACCAAAATAGCATCTTTTGAGTGTAAAATCCCAAGTGGATATTTGTTTGTTTGTAAGTCTATAAAAATGGCAAGAAAGATAGACAGAAAGTGTTTCAGAGTGGGCTCAGTTCTAGAGTTGGCATTCAGGGTGGACAGGCTGCCCACAGACCAGCAGTTCTCAACCTGTGGGTCATGACCCCTTTGGGGTTGAATGACCCTTTCTTAGGGGTCACATATCAGATATACAGCTTATCAGATATTTACATTGCAATTCATAACAGTAGCAAAATTATAGTTATGAAGTAGCAATGAAAATGAGTTTATGGTAGGGGTCACACAACATGAGGAACTGTATTAAAGGGTCGCAGCATTAGGAAGGGTGAGAACCACTGCCACAGACACTCAGATCCTTTTATCTACACGAGTTGAGTGATTAGGTGGTATGTTGGTTACTTTAGGTGACTATGACCAAATACCTTACAGAAACAACTTAATGGAGGTGAGATGTATTGAAGAAGAGATCTGTTGGGCCCATGGTTAGGGGAACACCATCTATCATGGTGGCTGAGGCAGCCCTAGAGGCAGAACATGAGGCAGCATTGGGCCTTCCAATCAGTATATGGAACCTAGAAGGAAGAAGAACTGACTACAGCCCTTAAATCCAGTCTTTCATGGTCTACTCCACCAGGCAGCTCCTACCCAAGTCGTTCTACAACCATTCCAAACATTACCACCAGCTGGGGATGAAATGTTCAAATACTAGAACCTACAGGGGCATTCCACATCCGAACTGTGATAGCCGTGGGACCCGGAAAGTGTGATTTGCAGTAAGTTACATTAGTGTCACTCACCTTACTCTGCTATCAAAAAGAGGTCATCAGCATCCACATGAACCAGTCTAGTGCAAGTGTATGTGTCAGGTGTACACCAGCTAGTCCTCATCATAGTCCAAACAGCATGGGAGGGAGGAGCTTTACTTACTACACCAAATGAGAGAGCTGAAGTAGGGCTGAGGGGTTTCTTAATGAAGTGGGTTTGAAGAACCAGAGGAAGGGGGAACTCAGGGGGGGTTGGAAAGTTACTTATTTGGAGGCCCTTTAGAACAAGTGGATTCTCATTGGTTGGACAGGGTATAGATGAAATTTGCTGAAGGATAAGACAGAACTAACTGCCTTACCACTAAGCTACACCCTCAGCCTTTTTTAATTCAAGACAGGGATCCACTTAGTCACCCAGGATGACCTTGAACTCATTCTGTAGCCCAAGCATACTTTGAACCTGGTAATTCTCCTGCCTCTGCTTCCCAGGTAGCTGGGATTGCAAGTTTGCACCTCCAGAATGCCATCTGTGCTGAGGATTCTGATCACAGCCTGAACTGGAATCTCTCCTTCTGTGGTATAAGCGGGCTTCAGTGGATCCTTCACAGTGGATCCATTAACACGTTAAATTTGGGATTTAGAACATAAATACATCATCTCCTTACCTGAAGAATATTTACAAACATGACTAGTAACAGCTCCACTTACTTCTGCCATGTGATCCCCCAACACCCCACAGCTGTCAGACATTTCCATCCCATTTCAGTGGCAGTGCCACCGGGGATCAGAGGAGTTAAATCATGCAGGGAACTTTCCAAAGTCACACATCTCCTGATAGTGGAGTGAAGATTTTCACTTTCCCTGGCAGACTTCCGGGACTTGCCTTCCTAATTAACCACCCCTGAAGCTTAGCCACCAGGGAAAGCAACACATGTACACGTTCGGCTCCTTTTATTGATGCTGTGTCAACAAAAGCAGATGAAGTTTTAACTATATAAACATGCTAGCAAGATGTGAAGCATCAAATATTTAAAAGGAAGAATCTGAAATGTAAGTAAACACATAGGGGAGGCATTATTCTCCTAGCTGCCCCAAGTGGAGGTGACCGCTTAGAGGGTAATTGGTGAGCAGACCGAGGAGAGAGCAGGGTGGGAGGCATGACTCGGGTGGATGAAGTGGAATCCGATGACCGTCCATACTCTCCAGCTCCCTCAATGGGGTCAGCTGTTGGGTGCTAGTGAGGTCTCCATTGACACCTGTCACTCTGATTTCCTTTCTGTGGCTGTGGTAAAACACTGACCAAAAGCATCCTGGGGAGGAAATGGTTTATTTGGTTTACACTTCCAGATCACAATCACCAATGAGGGAAGGTATGCTGGCTAATCTTAGGCCAGCTTGACACAAGCTAGCCATCTGAAAGGAGAGAACCTCAATAAAAAAAAAGGACTCCAAGGATCCAGCTGTAAGGCATTTTCTTAATTAGTGATTGATGGGGGAAGGCCCAGCCCCTTGTGGGTGGTGCCATCCCTGGGATGGTGGTCCTGGGTTCTGTAAGAGAACAGACTGTGCAAGCCATGTGGAGCAAGCCAGTAAGCAGCACCCCTCCATAGCCTCTGCATCAGCCCCCTGCCTCCAGGTTCCTGCCCTCTTAGTTCCTGTCCTGACTTCCTTCAATGGTGAACAGCAACATGGAAGGTGTAAAACAAATAGACTCCTTACTCCTCAACTCGTGTTTTGGCCATGGTGTTTTGTCACAGTGATAGAAACCTTAACTAAGACAGGAGGGAGGGAAGGGAGGTCAGAAACTCAAGGGAGGAATGTGGAGTCAGCACACACCATCGGAACCCTGCTGGCTGACGCGTTTATCCACTCCATGTCTAACCAGTTGTCTGTGGGAGTGCTGCCCACAGTGGGCTGTGCCCTCCCACAGAAATTGACAAGCAAGACAGCATCCTATAGACACGCCCACAGGCCGGTCTGATCTAGGCAATCCCTCAACTGAGACTTTCCTCACAGATGACTCTGAATTATAGTTGACAACCAAAGCTGACTAGGACGTTTGTCGTGGAAATA
>CABHPH010155910.1:0-19506 GCA_902168325.1 Peromyscus nudipes | reverse complement strand
AGCAAATCGTACATTATGGCCAGAAATCCTGCTTACTGCTCACCTTGTGGCTAGGAGGCATGGTTGAGTGAACAATTTTTATCATCAAAGACCATCATCCTAGCATAAATAAGTGGAGAGCTAAGGCACAATAGCACCCTGCACTCCTCATTGGAATGCTGAGCAGCAAAAAGACAGGAAATAAGTGTTGACCAAAATGTGGAGAGATTGGAGCTCTTTCAAACACTTGTTGGGAATGCAAAGTAGTGTAGCCACTTGGAAAATGGAATGTCAGGTCTTCATGTCATCCAGTATTTTCACTTCAGGTTATATACAAAAAAAGAATTGCAAGTAAGAACTCAAAAAGGTATTTGTACACCAACATGTATAGCAGCATTAGTCACTATAGCTCAGATGTGGGAGGAGCCCAGGTGTCCTTTGAAAGACCAGATGTAGGGTGTGTGTGTATACAAATATATGTGACTATTATATTAAAAGCTTGTGATGTATAAGTATGTGTATCATATTAAATATATCTATTTGAATAGAATATATTATATAATATATTATAAAATTCTGATACATACTATAACCTATCTATATGAATAGCATATATTATGTAATATATTATAAAATTCTGATACATGCTATAACAAAGTATGTATATATGGAAGACCCCTGGGGGACACTATTTTAAGTGAAACCAGCTTACAAAGGATAAGTACTGTGTGATCCCACTTATACAAGGTATCTAAAGAAGGCAAGGTCATTGAGAAACAAGTTGAGTGGCCCTTATTGGGCTGAGATTAGGGCACCAGGGAGCTGCTAATGGGTACAGAGGTTGGTTTTTGCAAAAGAGTTTCAGGATGGATAGTGGTAATGGTAATGTGACACTGTAAATTCACTTAATGCTACTGATCTGTACACCTAAAAGGATGAAAATGATACCTCTTGTTTCCTGTCAATTTTAGCATGCTTTAAAACATTAGGTGTATATTAGTCAAGTTCTAGTCAGGGAATCACACAGCACTTTTTCCCTTCAAATGGGAGGGACTGTGACAGGTACTGGTCACGAAGGAGATGGCCACCAGGATGGAGAGACCACCCAGTATGAAGTTCACAGACAGTAAGTTCCAGAATGGAGAAGCATAGAGAGGGAGGATTGTGTCCAGGGACCCCTGTAGCCTGCTTGACAGGAGATGCAGCCATAGGCGATATGAGCCAGGGCAGGCACAGGAAGGCAGCCATAGGGAGAATTCCCTGTGGTCACCAACTACTGCCTCCCATGGACTGAAGCCACTACAGGGGAGTTAGCAAGAGTGACCAGAATTGTAGTTTCCTGTGACAGAGAGCAGAGGCTGAAACCCGACTAACAGCAGGGCGTGCATCTGAGACCAAGCTGGCGACATACCAGTACAGCAGACTGTGAGCAATTGCTTCCCCTCTCATTTCCAAGGCTTCCTCAAATTTCAGAACACTGTGCTGCACACTGTATCCGTACACATAATGTGTATTTTGAAAAGAGAATGTAAACAGCCTCTCCACAGCCCCTCAGTCACTATAATCCTCAGCAATACTGATTGCTATCAATTTAATTTACTTCTGTTGGTTGAACCAACAAGAACGTATAGTGAAAAACACTCAAACAGAGGTTTTGCTTTGGGTATCAGTCAATGTGTAGAAAATGCCTCTTGGTAGCCCAACTGATGGTCATCTGGAAAAAATGGCACAGCATTTAGTTTTATTTGGCTTGTGCTTTGTAAAGAGTAGCTCAGCTGAAGCAAGTCCTGCGACTCCTTTAGAGTAGACCAGAACTCACTTTGTTCTTCTGTGGGTCCGTCTCCTTCCCCTCCCTTGTCCCAAATCTACTGTCACATTCCTTCTTTTGCCACCTCAGTCCCCTTAGTGTGTTTGGAACCTGTTTGTAGTAACTGTGTGCATGTTCGTGTTTGTGCACGTGTGTTGAGGGCAGATACTGATGAGTACCTGCCTCAGTCTCTCCACTGTGTCATGACTGAGTCAGTGTCTCTCTGACCTAGCCTCACTAATTCAGTTGGGCTGCCTGGTTAGTGAGCCCCTCCCGTCTCTGCCTCCCCAGTGCTGCGGTCACAGGCATGTACCATTGTGCCTTGCTTTTTTGTATGGGTTCTGGGGACTTGTAGCATGAATCTTAAAAGTCTTAACGAGTTCTTATTAATAAAACAAACCCGAGGCCAGTTATTGGGGTGAAATGTTGGATGGTCAGAGAGACAGAATAAGCCACAGCTATCTCACCTCGCTGAATCCTCAGCTGGTCTTGTTTCCTCAGACTGGATGCCCCGAGCCCTCATCCAGAATGGGTCTCAGCTGAACTGCTGCTAGAAGCCTGAAAGCTTAACCAGCCACATGCTTCTCCAGGCCAAAGGCTTCTCCAGGCCAAATGCCTCTCCAGGGCAAATGCCTCTAGTTTCTGGTCCTCACGCCTTATATACCTTTCTGCTTTCTACCACCACTCCCTGGGATTAAAGGCGTGGGCTTTCTGGGATTAAAGGTGTGTATCACCGTGCCTGGCCGTTTCCAATGTGGCCTTGAACTGACAGAGATCCAGAGGGATTTCTGTCTCTAGAATGCTAGGATTAAAGGCGTATGCTACCACTGCCTAACCTCTATGTTTAATATTGTGGCTGTCCTGTTCTCTGACCCCAGATAAGTTTATTAGCATACACAATATTTTGGGGAACACAATACCACCACAGGGACTGAATGCAGGGACAGTTGTGTGTACAGTTGTGTCTCCATCACTAAAAGGATGAGTAAATAGACACATCATTTAATGAAACCGAATTACTAGGTCTCAACATTTGTTTGGGTATGAGGAAAAAAAGGTGAGAAGAGTCAGAGCCACACCTGAGCTGACCAGCTTCAATGACCGGAGAGGATGCTGATAACATAAATACCACAGAGAAGGGGGAAGCTCGGTTTTATAAAAAGCTTTCTGTACCTTTTTTTTTTCTTTCAAAATCTTGAACAGATAATTAGAAGTATGGAAATTGCCTCAGAAAAGATTCAAAGATTAGAGTTACAGATTTGCAAGGTGAGGTGGGAGATGGCTCAGTAAGTGAAGGGCTTTTGTGCAAACGTGAGGATAGGCGTTTGGATTCCCAGCAGCTACATAACAGCTAGCTGTTATCACAGGCATCCATAGCTCCTGTATTGGGATGCAGTGATTCCCAGGGGTCTGCTGGCCATCCGTTCTAAGCCAAATTGGCAAGCTCTAGGTTCAGTGAGAGGCACTGTCTCAAACATTAAGGTGGAGGCTGAGAGGAAAACATTCCAGTATCAACTTCTGTCCTCTACACATGCACATAGGCCTGTACACACAGGTATGCTACCTGCATGTACCAGTACGCACATCTGCACACACAAGTATGTACACATAAGCGTATGCACACAGGTATGCACACCTGCACATATAGGCATGTACACCTGTGTAAACCAGTATGCACATAGGCATGTATACACTGGTATGCATACCTGCATACACAAGATGTACATCTGCATACAAAGGTATGCACATATACACACACAAGAATGTACACCTGCACACACTTGTGCATAACACAAGCACACATAAAAGATTTGAAAATCACCATTATAGATGTGATTTATAGAGGAATCAAGATGTGGCAACTTGCTGTTCTGTAAATGGCTGCTAGCGTTTCCTCCTACACCACATGGTCTTGTGCTTTGCTTCTAGTTCTTTCTCAGGTAGTGACATCTATGTCCCCTGTCCTGGAACCTGGGTGGGTCTTTGTGCTTGCCTGGACCCATGAAGTTTAGCAGAAATGATATCCTGTGACTAAGTTATAAAAATACCTTGCACTTCTGCCTTGTTCTAGTAGGTTACTGGAACCCAGCCATCATGGTATGAGGGAACTGGAACTGAGACCCCACCCTCACCCTCTGTGGGAGACCGGTTCCTACTTTTTCCCACCAGGGTACTCTTAAGGAGAGAGGGATAAGAGATTTAGATAGAAGTATAGAGGGAGTAGAAAAAGACAGAAACAGAATAGCCTCGGGAGGGCCCGGGTCCTAATCCACTGGCCTCTTCTGTCTCTTCCAAAGGGCTTTTTAAAGGAATACCACAGGGTGGAGCAAAAGACCTCCCGGTAGCACAGCCAAGTGCAGATCCTTCCAATCACCTAGTAACCATGCACGTGGTCAAGCAATCCTCTAATGCAGCCCTGCTGGGTAAAGTAAGCTCAGATCTCACTAGGAACCTTTGTGGGCCTCCACAGACCCCCATCTCCCAGCTTCTTAGCTCCCAGACAACGGCCTGTGCCAGTTTGTCCACATGATATGGTCTTCTTCACCATGGGCCTTGAACTCTACTTGAGATGCTTCAGCTGCTGCTACGTGGAGTGGAGGTGTATCATCTCCCCCAGACTCTGACTAACTGCAGATGTGTGGGCAATGCAACTGTTTAGGGTATTGTGTTCTGGGGTGATTGGTTACCGGCTGTACATGACTGTTGGAGGGTATTGTGTTCTGGGGTGATTGGTTACATGGCTGCAATCACTGATCTACAAATAGGTAGATGTGATTTGCATAAGAGAGGCCCATCAAGTTCTTGGCCCTGCTCCTACCAGGAGTGTGCCTATCGAGCTGTTGAGATCCACTGCGGAGGGCGGTTGGCATAACAAGAGATGGCACCTGTAATGTACTTAAAGCTGTGCTCAGTCTTCCTGGGGATTGATGGTGAAAATGACTTCTGCAAGATGAGGCAACTATCCTTTTGTGAGTTCCTGAGAGGAAGGATCTGTATGGGGACCCACTCTATGATTTTTAAACAGTTACTGAGGGAAAATAGTTAGAGGGGGACAATTGGAGCAAGTTTCTCGACCCAGAGTGAAACAAAGGACAAAGGGACGGTGACGGTCCAAGGACCGGAAGGCACTGGTCGTGCGTGGATGTGGGACATCTGTCCTGGACTAGACGCACAGTATACAATGAACTGAAGACGCCTGGGAGCCATGCAGTGGGGAGAAAGACGGAGTGGGTGGTAAGAAGCATGACATGGCTGGTATTTACTCAGGCCTTAATCTCCAAGCATGTACAAGGCCCTTAAGGAGCCTGAGCACACCATGATCATAAAAAGGTATGTTCTCACTCACTGAAATTCCTGTCTCCTGCCTAGAGGCCCTTCTCTTTTCTCTAGACACAGATGCTGGTGGATCGTGTGATTCCTCATCCACGCTCTTCTGGCTTCCCATGTGTGCTCACTTCTTATAGTCATTACTGCCTCTGTGGTGGTTTGGCTTATATTTCGTACTCATATTCCCAACTTTCCAAAACTTTTCACCAAGTTCTTTGCTGTAGTTGTGTTTTATTATACTCTGGTTCCAAACTGGAAAGCAAAGCACACAGAGGAAGAGCTCACTGAGCAGACAACTGGTCACAGTTGGAAATAGCAGTCACTGGCCAGTAGGTGGCCAGGAGAGGCCTCAGTGGGTAAAGGCACCTGCCTCCAAGTCTGATGTCCTGAGTTTGGTCCCTGTAGCCCACATGCTGGAAGAAGAGAACCCACTCCTAAAAGTTACCCCCGCCCTCTACATGTGTGCAGTGGCATGTGGTCACCTACACACTTACAGGAACACACACAAAATAAATAAATGTAGTGAATTATTTTAATGAGGGTGTTTCTAAAAATGACAAAGGTTTTTCCATTCCTGTTTGATGGTTTGATGTTTTTGGTGTGTGCTTAACTGGTTGGAAATCCTGTGTGGTTGTTCTCTGAGACACTTTGAGCTGGGAGGAATTAGAAGCTCCTCATTTAATAAACAAAGGAATGGAGACTTAGGAAAGGTACTCGTGAAAGGTTACTAACTTTTCTGTAATAGCTTGGTGAAACAGGCAGGGGTATGTGATCCCATGATTATTCATGTGTTAGTGCCGGCCTGGTTTCTAAATAGCCTGCCCCTCTTCCCTTCCCACCTCTCTCCCTCCTCTCTCTCTCCCTCTCTCCCTCCTCCCTCCCTCCTCCCTCTCTCCCTTTTTTTTTCTTTTTTCTTTATTGTATGTATGGAGCCTGTGTGTTCAGGAGCCATAGCATTCAGAAGACCACTTGTGGGAATTGGTTTTCTCCTTCTACCCTGTGGGTTCCTGGGTTGGGACTCAGGTCGTCAGACTTGGTAGCAAGTGCCTTTACCCACTGAGTCATCTCACTAGCCCCCAAAATAGCCTCTTCTTGGTTTACTTTCTTTAAAGATGAAATTTTCCAATATGAGATGCAAAGTCATTTTTCTGCTTTCACATAAAAGGTTTTTAATATTCATTCTCAAACATTTATTTAGTTCCCACAATGCACAAGATACTGCATTAGGTAGGTCTACTAAAATACGCTTATATGAGCACATGAAAGATAATTTCTGGTTTAAAAGGCCATATTATGAAAATGTATGTTTATTCGGGACTTGTAATATAAAAGGTACTCAGCAAAGCACCTCCCCCTCTGCAAGCTCAGCTCAGTGCAGTGGAGCATGACACTAGTGAGGGCTGAGAGCTAGGTCAGGAGTGTGAGCTCCTCACCAGTTTGTAGAGGGATGTAGGACCCAGGAAGTTGGTTCTGCCATTGACGGGAGTGTGTTGGAGAGGCTGATGGTGAATTAGCAGCCACACAGGACCAATGAGTGGATAGAGAGGCAGGGGGAGAAGCAATTCATGTTAACCCCTGTGTTGTTAGCTTTCATGTCAACTTGACACAAGCTGGAGTCATCTGGAAGGAGGGAACCTCAACTGAGAAAATGCTCCCTCTTGGATTCCCTGTAGGCAAGCCTTGATTGATGATTGATGTAGAAGGGCCCAGCCTACTGTGGGTGGTACTACCCTGGGCAGGTGAACCTGGGGTGTATAAGCGAGCAATGTTTTCTCTGTTTCATTTCCAGCCTCCAGTTTCCTGCCATGAGTTCCTGCCTGACTTCCCTCAGTGATGACTGTGACCTAAAAGTTCTGAGATGAAATCAACCCTTTCCTCCCCAAGCTGCTTTTGGTCACAGTGTTTCCTCACAGCAATAGAAACCCTGACTAAGACAGCCTCCCAGAATTTCTTGCCTCAGGACACACCAGGTAGTCAAGAAACTGGGATCTGGGATATAAGATATAGAACTGAAATTGAGATAGAATTCTCTCAGGGGAAGTAGCCCTTCTTAGTTCTGATGTGGTTTATTTGTTTGTTTGTTTGTTTATAGGTGTAGAAAGTTTAGCATAATTCCTGAGCTCATTCAGCTTTCCACTCCCTTCGCTGCAGGAGATGTGTCTCATCTGCTTAGAGAACCCCAAACAAAGGCGCTGGGTTTGCCAGCCCTTTCTCTTACCTTAGAAGCTAGCTGCCTTTAGGGCACATGCCCACACTGCTGTGACCAAGTGGACTTGTGTGCTTGGCCCTGGCGTTCAGAAATAGGAAGAGCATTTACCTATAGACAAAAACAATGTCCTGTCACCCAGACCTTATGAGTAACAGAAGCGACATCTTAGTCCTGCATATTCTATCTTTATCCCACAGTTTAAGAAGAGACACCTGCAACCCCAGCACTTAGGGGAGACAGAGGAAGTGATGATCATCAGTGTGAGACCAATCTGGAACTAACAATAATTCTCAGACCAGCCAAGAGCCAGATCTGTACAGGGAGGACCTATCTCAAAAAAATATACAAGCCAAACCAAAACACCCAAACCCAAACACCAAAACTTAAAACAACTTGAATGGGAATTGTGCAGAGTGGTGCATGCCTGCACTCTCAGCACTCCAGGCGAGATAGCAGAGTGCCAGGCCAGTTTGTGCTACAACAAAAGATCATGTCTCAGCCGACAAATCAGCCCAATGTGGGTGTCTCATCACTAGGCACTCTTGCATGCCTTTTCCTGAGTGACATAAGGAGCTGTGTATTTTCTCCAGATAGGAGGATGCTGATAGACTAGCGAACAGACTCCACTTAAGTCCAGCTTTGCTAACCAGTGAGTTATTGGTTTTCACTTGTAAAGGTCTATGGGTAACTCAAATTCAAGAAATATCTTATGTTTGGGTAGTCTGGCTGACTCATATCTCTGTGGAATCTGATGTGCCCACAGCAATTGTTAACTGCTTATATAACATCTGGCGTGCAGGGACCTCCTGATCCCTGTGAGCTCATAAGCACCATAAAATGCCCCTCGGCACATGAAGAAGTGTTAATGGGTCCCATCTCATGAGGGTCTTGCTTCTGCTACAAGATGATGATGTCCTGTCATGCCCACAGGAAATAACTCCCCATAGGTGCTTTATTGGAGATGCTTACAGGATCAAGGAGAAGCACTCTGGTTGCTGAGGCACTGGAGTGCATTGTAAGGGCTTTGCTTTCCTGGTTCTCTGATGGTCATTTGTGGTACACTCTGAGTCTCTGTTGTTGGTGTGTGGGGGTGGTGCATCTGTGTGTGCAAGTGCATATGGAAGTCTCAGGACAACCTCAGATATAAAAGGGCAGGGTGGAGAGATTGATGGTGACTGTTGAGGGAATCCTGAATTTGTTCTGAAGGCACAAAGAATTGAACCAAGTTGCAAAAAGGGAGACTAAGAGCTTTACATATTCAGGTTGGTAGAAACCTAAGTCTAGAAGCCCTTAAAAAGATGCAGGCTTCTGGTATTTATGGTATTTCCGGGTCCTTCTCTTGCCCTGTTGGTCCTGTCTGGACACCTGCCGCCATGTCTTCCCATTGGTTCTCCTTACAGTATCTCCTGGGAACAGAAGCAGCCTCTCAGGAAGCCTGCTCCCACTTTCCTAGTCTACGTCTATCCCTCTAGCCACACTTCATCATTGTTTCTTCCTGTAGAGCAGGGTCTGTTCTGGCTAGTTTTGTGTCAACTTGACACAAGCCAGAGTCATTTGGGAAGAGGGAACTTCAATTGAGAGAATGTCCCCACCAGACCTGTGGGGAAGCCTGTGGTACATTTTCTTGATTGATAATTGATGTGGGAAGGCCCAGTTCACTCTGGGTGGTGCCACCCCTAGGCTGGTGGTTCTGGAAGCTGTAAGAAAGCAGGCTGAGCAAGCCATGAGTAGTAGGCCAATAAGCAGCAACCCTCATGGCCCCTGCATCAGCTTCTTCCCCACTTGAATTCTTGCCTTGACTTCCCTCAGCAATGGACTGTGACCTGAGAATTGTAAGGTGAAATAAACCCTTTTCTTCCTGAGTTGTTTTGGGTCATGGTGTTTTATAACAGCAATAGAAACTCTAAGACAAGGTCTTTGCACTGTCTTGGAACTTTCTAAGTAGGCTAGGCTGACTGGCAACTAAGTCCCAGAGATCCCTGTCTCTACTTCTCCAGCACTGAGGTCTCTGCTTCTCCAGCACCAAGATTACAAGCGTAGGTGCCACTACACTGGAGTTCTAGCAGTGAGCCTCATGCTTGTGAGGCAAGTACGTAATAGACTGAGCTGTCTCCCAGCCCCATTGTTATTGTTTTAAAGATGAACTCTCCCATCTGCTTTATTTCTGAGTCTCTGGTGCACAGCAAAGAGTCTAGAAAATAAAACCAATATATAGAAAAGTAGCTCAAAAAACAAAAAACAAAAAAAAAATTATAGTTTTCTAAATAATTCTCTATAGACTAGAGGAAGAAAAATGCTTGTGTTTTTAGGAAGTGTGATGCTTCTCTTTGACCTGCCAAACTCTTTTATGGAATATATCTTTATATTAAAAAAAAAGAAAAGAAAGAAAGGTAGCTCATAAGCAGGGTCCCAAGCTGGAAGGCCCAAACCAGAGCTCCAGGAGTAGACGCCATCAGAGGAGAATGCAGGAAATGATCCTCTATGTCAGTGTCATGAAGCTCCACCAAGTCCAGATCCAGCTCAGCAGGCCTATGAGCTGTGGAAGGTTCAGGAAGTCAAATGGGGCCCACTGAGGCAGCCTCGCTCTACTACTTACTGCCTGGGCAGACTGTGACTGCTCTCTGCTCTTCAGATGGAAATGACCTGGAAAATTGCATGAGGACCTAGAAATTAAAGTTCGGAGTCCTTGGAGGTAGAGTGGGGGTGGGGGGAGTCTCATTTTAAAAATTAATTTATTATCATGTGTGTGCATGTGTGGTGTGTATTGAAGGACACGCGTATCACAGTATGTCTGTGGAGGTCAGAGGAGAACTGTGTGGATCTGGTTCTCACGCAAAGTGTGATACAGTGTGTTCACCTTAGCAGCTGAGCCATCTCCCCGGAATTTTGTCTTTCCCCACTCTTGTTAATAATTTCTGTGGGCACATCTGTGGAGATCTGGGGACAACTGCAGGAGTGTGTTCTCTCCTTTTAGAACCCAGAGCTGAAATTCAGGCTGTCAGGTTTGGTGGCAACTGCCTCTGCCTTCTGAGCCACCTGGAGGGCCTTCACATCTTCTTTTATCTTCTGTCGGACTCTTTTTTTTTTTTTAAGGTGGATTGATGTGGATTATGAAGAAACCTACAACATCGAAGAATAGAGAAGTGGGGTAGACCTTAAGAAGCCTGCATGCAAATGATGCTTTCAGTGGTGTCTGAGCTCCCAGCCTGTCCTGAGGTCATACTGTCTGGAGTCCCTGGAATTTTCTTTCCTGAGGACAACAACTGTGGCCTATTTATTGGGTTCTGTTGCTATGAAGTGACCCTCCTACAGAAGTGAGGCTGTTGCCCTTAGCTACACGTTTCTTTGTGGGAATCACTGTGAATCCATAGTACCAAATCTCTACTGGGGATGCACAGACCAGCATGAGACATCTCTCTAGTGTCTGCTTTCCTTCACAAGGCCGGTTGTGACTGCTCCAGCTCAGAAGCAGTGTGTATCCTATCAAGGGTGTGTGTGTGTGTGTGTGTGTGTGTGTGTGTGTGTGTGTGTGTATTGTATGCACACGCTCATATGTGCAAGTATGTGTGTGTGGAGGCTATAGGTTTATATTAGATGTTTTGAGAGAGGACCACTCACTGAATCTGGAGCTCACTGGCTGTCTAGACTGGCTAGCCAATGAGCTTCCAGGGAGGTGCCAGTCTCTATCCTTCCTGTAGTCCTGGGGGTACTGATGAGGGTGCCACTGTGCCTGGCTTCTTTTGAGAGGGTCCTGGACATCTGAACTCAGGTCTTCTTGTTTATGTAAAAAGTACTTTGTCCACTGAGCCACTCCCAGGCAGGATTTGCTTGTTCTTCTGCTTGTCTGAGGCTTTTCAGTTCAAGGTTTATCAGCGCTTACAGGGGAGACAGTGTCCCCAGGGCTGCTCTCACCCTGCAGAAGCCTGGAAGGGGCTGATGTCTGTCTGGAAATTGTGCTTCCTTACCCACCTTCCTTTTCCTCCCGTGCCACCTTATGGTATCCCATTCCACCAGTTCCACAGATTAGCTACCTATGCTCAGGCTGATTGTTGAGTACACGTCTGTCAGAACTTTTATTTAGTGTTTTCTGGCCTGATGGTCTTTTCTTTGTTTTGTGACTCATCTTCCACATTAAGACTGATACATCCTGGAGTCTATGCTCAGTACACACAGCTTTTCTGTTGTGCCCCAGGATGCTGCGGCTGGTGTCCTTATGTCTCCTCTACCCTGAATCATCTGCATTCTCTTGTTCCTACAGCAGTTGACTTGCCCATGTTGCTGACATCTGAAAAGGCTGCAAAATTAAAGCTATGTGATTATGAATACTATGAAAGAGGTTTTGACAACTTTTTGGTGGCATTTAATTCAAGTTAAACTCTTCTCATTCAAAATAATAAGCATAATGTTACTTATTATGTAAATGAGGTGGCCAGGCAGATGTTTTTCATCTTGGTGAATTCAGTAGGGATTAATACATACAAAAGCAGAGTAGGATGGAAGAATGTTCAACTTGGGAACTCAAATAAGGTTCAGCAAGAGGAAGGTGGTTACTTTGGAATTATGTTGTTCAACACACTGGAGCCACTAACCATATGAAGCTATTTAAATTTAAATCAATTAGAAAGAAATAAAATTAAAATTCAGTTTCTCAGTCACACTAGCCATAATTCACATGTTCATAGCCACATATGGGAGGGAGGCTCCCTACCGAAACACACAAAGAGCATTTGTATCATCAAAGAAAGTTCCATAGGATGGTGATGCTAACCTCATAAGGAGTGAGCAGCATCAATAGGTTCTTCTTGTCAACTGGAGCAGTATCCATGAAAGTTCTAGAGGGTTCTGAAGAACCCCAACTCATCACATTACAGAGATACCTGCTTACCAGTGTTTACAGCAGCCCTAGTCACTATAACTAAATTATGGGAGCAGCCTAGAGTCCAGCATCAGACATGGATAAAGAAAGTGTGTATATGTACAATAGAAGTTTTCAGCCATAAACAAGCTCCAAATTATATCCTTTGTGGAAATGAATGAAACCAAGACAATCAGATTAAATGAATTATACCAGCCTCAGAAAGACAGATTTTGTGTTTTCCATCATTCCTGGTTCCTGAGTTGTATACAGTCATACATAATCATGTATGTATAGATTAAACAGCACAAGTGAAATTGACCCAGGGAACAAATGGGGTCCATGGGAGGAAGGGCGAGAAAAGGAACCCTGTGAGACAAGGCCAGAAACTAAAGACTATATATATATTTAAAGAGCTCTCTTAGAGAGTTCTGAGGATGGGGGTGGATCAATGGAGAGTAGGATGGCAGAGGAGGTAGGATTAGGTTGTTGCATGAAGAAGACCCACTGTGTCTCACAGGTGCCCATTGTATCTCAGCTTCTGAAGGACTGAGTGTTCCTCCTGGCAACCAGGGATCTGTAAAGCACAGGTGCTGGTTACAAAGGACTGGGCTGGGGCCCAGGAATCAGCACTCAGAACTGATTCCTTGGTGATGTTGATGCCACTGGTTTGTGAACTGCAGATTGGACAGCAAGGTGCTTTTAAACCCCTAATTCACAGGGACAGCCTCCTGTGGTGGCTAAGAAACCCAGGGAAAGAATCCTGAGTCCCCACAGGCCAGTGCCACCTCAACTGAGCCTTGTCACACACACACCAAGGTCTCATTGCAGCAGGAAGCTGCTGTCATGTCACCAAGGAGGGAAAGGCTGTGGGAAAAGGAATGATTTGTCAGAAACTATTGTGAGCAGGCTAATTTGCACCTGTGTTAATTGGCCTGGTACTCTCCTTTACCTTTCCAGTCATTCCATTCCTGCAGATTAAGGAAGGATTTAAAAAAAAAAAAAAGAAAGAAAGAAACTCAGAAGAAACGGCCGCTCCATGGAAACACAATTTGCATACATAAAAATTCAGTCTATAGAAATGTTGCTCAGCCTTGTCTGCACAACTGGACTCATCTAGGGGAACTTTAACATCACCAGGTTCTATTTTGCCCTCAGATTTTTATTTCACCAATTAATGGGGGAAAGAGTATTTTTGACACCTTCCCAATGTCTCTAACATACAGCTATAGAGAACCTTTGATCATAGTAATAGCCCTGAAACCTGAAGGTGCATCACAACCATGCCATGTAACAAGGTAGGTTGCAGGACTCCATCCCCTTGAGTTCCTGACAGGATGGGGAGGTTAGCATTGCTGAGAAGGTCCCAGCTGCTACTGCTCCCCACTGTGGAGACTCCCTGAAGGCATAGTTCTCCATTGTGACCACACCTGGTTACCACCTGTGAGGCTTAAAAACCACCATAAGCCATGTGTGGTATTGCATACTTATAATCCAGGCACTTGGGAGTTCGAGGCTAGCCTGGGCTACATAAAACCCTGTCTGAAAATGAAACAACTTTACCTCCAACCTATCATTGCTTCCATCCCACTTCCAGACATCCTGATTTTTAGAGGATTCAATCTTTAGGAACTGAAAGTTCCCCATGTGATACAGGTTTGAAAACTGCTGCTAGACACAGTCTTTCAGATTGGAAGACTACAAGCACAGGACCACATGGATATTAGATGCTCAGGCTGAGCTCTATCCCTGTAGAATCATAGCATTCTCCAGGTGACTTTTGTATACATTAGAGATGAGACCTTCTGTACCAGGAAGTCCTTCCAACAGCAATTCAGAGGTTGGGGAAAGTGTTTGCTGTCCAAGCACGAGAACCTGAGTTTGGATCCCCAGAACTCACATAAAAACCAGGTGTAGTGGTATAATTCCAGTGAGGGGTGAGTTAGAGGGCAGAGGCAGGCCAATGTAGGGACTTGCTGGCCAGCCAGTGCAGCCAAGATGACAAACTCCAAGTTCATTAATAGATGCTTAAAAAAAAAAAAAACTTACTTGTAGAGGAAGACACTTTCATCAGCTTCTGACCTAAACACATGCATTCATAGGTTTGTGCACCTGCGCACACACATACACACACACACACACACACACACACACACACACACACACATACACAAGGCATACAACACACAGGTAAAAATATTTTTAAAAATCAATTCATTTTAAGCTGGGCCTGGTGATGCCTGTAATCCTAGCACTTGGGAGGCTGAGGCAGGAGGATTCTCCCGAGTGCCGGGATTAAAGGCGTGCGCCACCACCGCCCGGCAAGAACTCACACTTCTTATTCAATCACCAGAATGATGAAACATAGCTATGCTCTTATTTCATGAAGGTTTTCAGTGTGCAGGGGAAGCCCCATGGGGAGGAATGGAGAGTCTGAGAAGCAGACCGTCTTGAGAAAAAGAGGAGCCACCCTGTGTTTTTACTTTTTTTTGTTTGTTTGTTTGTTTTTTGTTTTTTTCAAGACAGGATTTCTCTGTGTAGCTTTGCGCCTTTCCTGGAACTCACTCTGTAACCCAGGCTGGCCTTGAACTCACAGAGATTCACCTGGCTCTGCCTCCCTAGTGCTGGGATTAAAGGCCGCCGCCGCCGCTACCACCACCACCTCCACCTCCACCACCACCACCAACCACCACCTGGCTTTTACTTTATTTTGTGTGTGTGTGTGTGTGTGTGTGTGTGTGTGTGTGTGTGTGTGTGTGTACAGGTGCCTGTGTACAATAATATGCATAAAGGGGTCACAAGACAACTTTTTTGGCAGTTGGCACACTTCCATGGCTGGTTTCCTGGGCTCAGACTTGGGTCACGAGCCAGGAGCCATCTCACAGTCCCACACTGTGTCATCCTATAGAAGTGTTTTCTGGGTAGTCTTGGAGGGCAACTGTGATTGTCAAAGTTAAGCAGAGGAATAGCAACAGGACCCATAGGTTAGACAGCCCTTCTTAAACCCACACTCAGTGGATCACTTGTTAGATGCAAATTCTGAGTGACTGGCCTGTGGCAGGCCATGAGTGCACACCTTTCCCACTCCTGAGGGTGGAATGCTCCAGGTTCATGGAGGAAAATCTGAGTAACAGAAGGCTAGACCAACTGTGCTCTAAGGACACTGAGTCGTCTCAGTGACTCAAAAGAACATCAAGTGTCCAGGTGTAAATAGGAAGAAGGTGAATTTTGTTAAAAGTGAAGATCCTCTAATCCTGAGTCTTCTGAAAGAGACAACTAAAGGTCAGAATTCTTCACAGACTCATCATTAATGGACAGTTAATGAGGATGTGAAGTGTCATTTCAGGCAAACACGAAATACTACACAAACACCTCAGAAGACTAGTAGGGCAGAAATTTCAAAATGTTGCAAGCTGTTTGCAGGCTTGAAGTAGCAATTTACATGCATAATTAGGTGCAATCAACAGTTTTGAAATGTAATATATTTTCTGAGTCCATATTTACTTATGACAGATGCTAAAAAAAATACATGTCCCCCAAGTAATTACAGGGGCAGAAGGAAATAATATTTGCATTGAACAATAGGAACCTTTAAAAGCACATGCCTAAATTTAGAACAAATTCAGTTGCAGTATTTTATCTTCCATTTTATTTAATCTTCATCTGAGCCTTGAAAAAAAGTTCACAAACACATTTTGGAAGTAACAAGCGTGGAAGAATATTAACTGAACAGTTCTCCCAGCTCCTGTCTGAATTGACATGTGATTTTTATTTCTGCACTCCAGAAGAAAACCTGTCAAACTCTGAAGTTCCTCGCATACAACTCTGGTGAGTTCCTCACTCTTCTCTGAAGATACCAGCTATCTTCTAGAAAAATCCTGTGTACGTGCTCCTGAACCAGAGTCTTTAGATACATTCAAGGTCAATTTCTACCATCTTCCTGCCCTAGCTTAACAGACAATGCCGTGTGCTTTGTAATTTTCTAAGCACATTACACAGATAATCTAATTTACCTTAATAAAAACTCTGTAAGGACTCATGATTTATTAGTGGCTGCTGGAGGGGACGTGGAGAGAAGTATCATCCTCAAAGTCATGGAGTTGTATTTTCTTAATTTTTAAAAATATTTTGTAATGAATATTTTGGAAGTGGGGGTAGGCATGCCACAGCAAATGTTAAGAAGTCAGAGGATGATTCTTTGGGGTTTGTTTCTTCATGTTTTAGGGACTGGATTTGTGTTATCAGGCTTGGCAGCAGACGCCTTTACTCACAGAGCCAGTCTGCAGGCCTCAGTCGTACTAACTTGGCTCAAGACAACACCCACGGTCATAAGGTCATTTAAAAGTCTAGTACATTCAGATAAGTAACTCATTGTGTTATTTGATGAGTTCTGGGTTTAGAAAATAAACTTAAAGTAAAGCTTTTAGAATTATTGAAAACAAAAGCCAACAACAGAAACCTAGTCATCCAAACTCTGCTCTCTTAGAGCACGTCCATGCTGCCTTACCTGACCTGTCTATGCTGAGTAAAGCAGCCATGAAATGCTTTCATACTCATGCAAAAACCTGGAAAGTAAGAGGCTGCAGAAAAGGATATATTCTGTTGATGTACCTGGTGTAACTTCACCCATGAGGACTATGTGCATTGGTGTGTCCAAGCTCTGCTGGGCACTGCAGAGCAGCCCAGTGGGCCACGTGGCTTCCAACTGCATCAGGCACATATGTATCCCACACTGGTCGTTGAAGGAAAAGGCCACTAGAAAACACATGGGCAGTTCACTTATCTCCTGATTCATTTGGGGACATTTAAGAACTCAAACCCAGACTAAACGACTAATGTTAAACAGCTTCTTCGTGACTTACTTCTCCTTGTTGCTGTTCCAAGGTCCCTCCTGGATGTGCACAGCTGCTGATGACCCATAACACCCTAAGCTACTTCCAGGACCAAGTGGCAACTGCAGAAGTCACTTGTTCACCTTGAGATGGATCAGATGGACCCAACCCATCCTTGGTCCCTGTTACCTGTTAAATGCTACTGGGAATGTTTGTTTGGTATTGAACTTTTGTTAAGTCTTTATTGTAAGCAACCTTTTATGTCCAGACAAGGCCGCTGGATTCCTGGAGCAGCAGATGACAGATTCTTCCCTTATTCCTGGAGGCCTTGAGCCCCGAACTGTCGTCCTAGCAGCTCCTTCCTTGGCAGCTGGTTGGACAGACTGCTCCCACACTAGGTACTTTTAGTGCTGTCTGGTTTCTGTAAGAACACTTCAGCAGCTGGGGAGGGTATCGACTTTAACCATGGATGCTACAAAAGATACTGCTTCCCCTTTAGGAGGCCTTCTTCTAGCCCAAAACACTCCTAACAACCTACAGGAGGGCAGGAGGACAGTGTTCAAGACAAGCCTGGGTGAACTCCAGATGACCCTGCTTACCGGCAGCTGTTTTGACTCAGAGAGGAGAGAGGACTTGGTTGGGCATCTCTACAGAATGTTTGTGATTAGTATGATTTGATGGCTATGGTTGGTGCAAATTACAGTGCCACATTCATATGCTACAGTCCCGCCACACCCCCTTTCTGGTTTTAGAATGAGCTCGGAGCCACCCTCTGCTACTGCACCCTAGTGTTGCAACATTAGACCCAATAAAAGGTTTCTGCCAAGGGCTCTTTCTTATCCACCTGTGATCTTTATGGTGATTGGATGTGCCGAGCTGGTAACTTCCAGAGGAGACAGTCAGTGGCAGCCCCTCATCAGTTAAAAGGGAGTGACGAGTTTGAAGAGTGATGGGGCAGAAGCTCAGGAGAGGATGGTGGATGGCGGAAGTGGAGAGACCTGCAGGAGATCTGAAGACAGGGATGTGGCTGCTTGGTAGAGTTCCGGGGGGCTCCCAGTCCCTAAAGGTGAGGGTCTAAAATCTGCTCTGGAGCTGTAATGCTAGCTATACATGCTTCCAGCCCCCCACAACCCCAACACTCAAGGCTTGTTGAGTTCCAGCTCTAGATGCCAAGGATGATTCTAGCTGCCCCAGGGCCAGGCCATTGGGAATGAAAGCCCAGAGCAGTAAGCCTTCCACCTGAGCATCTACACAATCATATGACTTTGGCTTATAGAGCCTGGAGGCATGCATCTCTACTTCTTAGGACTTGGAAATAGAGGCTGAGTCTCTTGGCACAGCTTATGAGTTTTTGGCACTTCAAGGCTCAGAAACACTGGTACTAGCCCAGCAGCTCCTCTTAATTTCTATGTGAGTAGCACAGAATTGGTAAACGTGACTGACAGGGAGTCCCAATGTAAGCCTTTCCAGGTCTATCCGTGCCAACTCTGTATTTACAGAGCACTCCACTGCTTGCCCCTAGCCTCACCGCCTAAAAATTTGCCCAGCTTGCTTGAGAGAACTGGCCACTTGGGAGAGCAGGCGCCCAGCTGGCGCCCACCACAGGATACGTTGCAGTAAAAGCCTGGCAGCTACACCCCACATCCCTTCCTCCTCCATTGACCCTCCAGCGGCACACCTTGGTGCCAAACTCAGCACTGTGAGACTGGTCCAGATCCACACATCCTCTTCATCCCATGGAGCCCCACCCCTTCCCAGTTTTAACCCCCAGTATGCCTAAGACTAGGTAAAATCTGTTCCTGCTAGGAACTGGATACTGGTTGCTTCTGTGCTCCAGTTCTCTAGAGGACAGAGCCACCAGCATCAGGGCAGACCTGGGTGCTGGGCTCTGGGAGTCACACACATGCACCCAGAGAAGTACTGGCCTTCCAGACCCTCTTGGTGGCTGGAGGAGGAAGAACCAGGGTCAGGAGGTGGTAGTCACCTGGGGTTGGGGTGGTCTCTCCAGCCACGAGTCCTCCCCTTGCCCCTCTCCTAGTGTTCCCTAACATTCTCATGCATAGGTCGAAATACCCTCTTTTCTTCGGTTCCTCTGCATTAGGAAGGAGGCAACAGATAGGGTCGCCTGGTCCTGGTCAGCGGCTAGGGGTGCAAGATCCCACTTATACCTGACATTCCCTATCTCCGCCAGTGTCGCCAGGCAAATCTGGCCCATCTGGTTTGTTCTTCCAGTAACTTTTTTCAGAAGGTTGGAAGGGAGGTGAAACACCCAGGGAGCCCCCAGGAGACGCCAGATGATCGAGGATCGCGGATCCGGGATCGAGGATAAAGAGAACAAGTCCTCGGGGCTGTCCCCAGGGCTGGCTGGGGCGCGCGGCTGGGAGGCGCCCTGCCACCGCCAGGATGCGCTCGGTGTAGCGGGACTGCCGGGGGGCGCCTGAAGGCCAGCGCTCCAAGGACACGCGGCCACCCGCTCCTCGCCGGCTCCCCGGCCCAG
>CABHPH010155909.1:18713-28388 GCA_902168325.1 Peromyscus nudipes | reverse complement strand
AAGAGAAGGAGCTGGGAGGAGGGATATAAGCTGAAGAGGAATGTGTCTGGTTGAGTGACCGAGGTGGAAGCACCGGGGTGAGGCAGAAAGCAAGCTGGACAAGGACAATGGAGAGGTTCACATTTCACGCCAGCATCCCTCTGACTTGTGCCCCCTTTCCCGCCAACAGCCTTCACACGCTTCCTTCCTGCTCCAGCAGTCTAAACTTTTAAATCAGAAGCCCTGCCCTAGGTAATGCTGCACATGCCCGGCACACAAACAGCTCGACAGAGAAGAACAGCCGCAAAGATGCGAGTTGGCAGACTCGAGACAGACAACCAGAACGAGGGCTGCCAACAGGGCAGCTGCCAAGGCAAAAAAGAGAGCAACTTCCGGCCGCTCCCCATGCCCCTGGGACAAAGACAGTTGGACCCAGTTAATTGAAATATAAGCTTTGGGCATTAAGATTCCAAACACCAAGAAAATAACTGGAGGATGCCATGTAAACGGATGCACCCAAGGTCCTTTAACACAATCATTCAGCTTGGGCAGCTCAGGTAGAGTGGTACAGCTGGCCGTTTCTCCTGCACCCCTAGCCTTTTCCTTGGTGCCTCCAGGCTCTCTCCTCCCCCATCCCACTGCTCCTGGACAGGCCTGATTTGTGCTAATAAAAGCAGCCTCAGCCCCAGGGAGCCTGCAGGAGGAACATAGCTGATTTCACCTCTTTAACCCTGGATCTAGGAAAACAGCCGAACGCTGACTCTGGTCTTCCCCCAGGAGGATCCCAGAGTTTTATCTTGTGAGCTGCACGACCTCTAGGAACCTCTGCACAAGCGAGATAAACCCCTGCCCCCAAGAGGAAGCCTACTTATCTCCCAACAAAGCATCTTTGCAAATTACTTTTTTTTCTTCTCCGGGAATGAAGTATTTAAATAATAATAATAATAATAACTGCAATAGCAGTAATAGTAATCACCAACAGCTGATGCCTGCATCCTGGCCAGTTCCTCAGGGAAGGAGGTGGTGGGACCTGTATTGAGGGACTGTGCTAGGAACGTGGGTGACTCATGTGCCAGGGGCGGGCAGCTTCCCGAGGGTCCTGGAACCCGGTGTCTGGTTTGAGAGATATGCACACCACCTCTCCTCGAACAGAATAAACAAATGATTAACTGTCTCATTAGTGACTGTGCGGGAAGACACACAACTCATGTCCCGGCGGGTGGTGCAGCCAAGAGATTTATATTATTTAACAATAAAAGCAAAACAAATGTGGCCTTCTACCCCGCTGCCTGCCTGCATGGGGCTCCTTTTACCAAAGCAAGGCAGCTAGCCTGAGAAGGTGGAAGGTTTTCTTACCTGGCATAACTAGGAGTCCAGCGTAAGTCAGAGCTGGGTTCAGGATGGGGTTGGGGGGCGGTGGAATGGAAGGAAGAGCGTTTAGAAAGAGAACATAACTGACTCACTGGGAAAGAGGACAGAACCAGAAATCAAGAAAGCCTATCTCTAATTAGTAAGTGGTTGGTTACTCACATGGCATTTTGATTCTATTAAAGACCCACTCCATGAGATGGAACCCATGCCTGACACTGCTCAAGTGGCCAAGGAGTTGAGACGAGATAGGTCATGCACCTAGGGGAAAACCTACTGCTATTATTCTGCAAGAAACACGGCAAGAAAATGACTCCTAATGACATATTGTTATACCCACCGAGCCAGAGGTGGTGCGTGACTCCAAGGAGACAGCATCTTCCAGAAACAAGACTGGTAAACATATGAACACACGCAGACTGTGACAGCACACACAAGCCTTCACAGGTTATGGAGAGACAGGGTCCCCGCACTGAGATGGGGAAGAAGACACAAAGCGCCATCCCTAACCAAGAAGCTATTTGCTATTGATACCTAATACTTCCTCACTGGGTGTATAAACCACACTCCGGGACAAGCCCCATGTAGTTGGACAATACAAAAAAAAAAAAAAAAAAAAAAAAAAAAAAAAAAAAAAAGGTTCTCTGTTTTTTGTGTACTTTTTGCTTTGTTTGATACTTTTATTTTATTGGTTTTATTTTTTGAGTTTATTTGTTTTGATTTTGAGTTTTTTGAGGGGGACACTGAAGGTTTCTTTCTGGTTATTATTTTTGAGATAGAGAGGGAACACGAAGTTGGGGGAGTAGAGAGGTGAGAGTGGAGCTGAGGGAGGGGAACAGATGTGATCATACTATATTTTATGAAGAAATAGTTTACGTTTAAATAAAAAGAAAGCCCAGTTCCTGTTCTGGCTCCGATCCTCCCTAGATACACGACAAGAGGGACGCAAGGTTCTTTCTAAGTCATCAGTGTTGCTGCTGTGAGTGTGTGTGTGTGTGTGTGTGTGTGTGTGTGTGTGTGTGTGGTGTATGCATGCACATGTGTGAAAATGCGTGTTTGCGTTCATGCGTGTTTATCACCCCAGACGGCAGTTAAGACAACAGGTTATAAACTCCGACTGCCTGAGATCAGATCCCAGCTCATGCACATGCTGACTATGTGACCACAGGCTCCTCTTAGCGGGCTCTAAAATGGTGTCTGCCAGCTATGTGCCTCTCCCAGGACTGAAGGAGGCAAATCCCCATGAAGTGTTGGCAAAACCTGGCACAAAGGAGTAGGTACTACAGCAGGCTTACTTCTAATTGTGGCTATCCCTCACAGGTACCCTAGGCTTAAACAGACAACTTAGGTTTATATTCCCAAGACGTCTATTTTTGAACTCTTTCTCAGCTTCATCCTCCTATCTCGAAGAAATAAATAGTCCCCTGCCTTTTCTTTCTTCAAGACACAGCACACTCTTAAGGGGTTTCATCCTAAATCCATCTCTCCTCTTTTACTGTCTTCAGATCTCTTGATCCCACTGGCTCTGGTTGCCCTCTTCCTATCAACAAGGTTGAGACTCTTGTCCCACCAACAGCCCTGTGGACTATGGCCCCTCTACAAGCCAACACCTCCCCCTAGCTTTCTTCTCTGAGGTAGTCACCACTTAGCAATTCTCATTCCTCAGACCTTATCCTGCAATTCCACTAGTGACAAAAGGCACCAAATGTGTCCAGCTTGCTGTGCTCTCTGAGAACATCACTCTGGGAGTCATCCTGAGTCCTTGGGGACAGGACATATGGCATTGCTGACCACCCCCCCACACACACACATGCATATCTTGCCCTGTACTCCTGGGCACTGCTCTGGACTCTGCCTTCTCCTCTGTCTGCTTTTCCTCCCTCCCCCACTAATGTCTCATCCTACCCCGGAGTGTTGTCTCCTAAGGGATGGACATGGTATCTCTTTCTCCTGGAATGGCCAGTGCCTAAGTATGTTTGATAGGTTCACATCTCAAGGTGCAGTGTTGACTAGTTGAGAGGTATTTTTTCCCATGTTGCTGTGACTGGGCAAGTGTTACACTGGCTGTCATGAAAGCAGCCCCAAACTTGTTCTTTTATACCAGACCCTTTACCTGCTTAGATCAAGTCCCTGCCCCTGGAAATAAGTGAACTAATGAGCTTGGCAACATGGCATCCCAGAGATGATTTTACCTACTTCATTGTTCATACACCATCCCTAGAGGTGATGGGATCCCAAACCTTATTTTCACCATATAGTCCTCTTTTAACCTCTCAGCCTAATTTCTAGCTGTCTCATAGACCTTTCCACCTGGATGTCCTAAAGCATCTTTCACCGCATCAAGTCTCCACCTGGTCTGTCTTGATTTCAAAAAAGCATAGCCAGCTACTTAGCTGTTGTAAGGAGAAGCTTCAGGACCATTCCTGACTCCCACTTGTCCTGCTCCCTGCTTTCCAGTAAACCACTAAGCCTTCTTATCAAGTTTATCTGTAACTCTCCCGTCTCTCTTTCTCTCCCTATCCACTGGCCACTGTCCTAACGGTCCATCATTCTGCTCCATCATCCCACTACACCTTCTCTTCCTGGTTACTTCTTTCGTCTAGCCCACATGCATCACTAGCCACCAGAAAGATCTGTCTAAATGTTAGAGTGTAGGTAGACCACCCACACTCACACCACACACATCTCAAAACCTGTCTTCTCCTCTCACTTCCTTCCCCACTTAGATCTTTCAGTGATTCCTCATTGGTTGAGGTAGCCTCAGTTTACAACTTGGGTAAAGCGATAAAACACAGATTCCCAGGTCTCATCGCCAAAGAGTCTAATTAGATTATTTTCAGTGAGTTTGGAAGACTATGTTTTTCACAAGCACTCTGGAAGATTCTCACTTGTTTAACACACACACAACACACACACACACACACACACACACACACACACACACACATATTTTCAGAAACTGATCAGAAACCATTATATGGTTTAGAACTTGAGTTTTAAAATGAGGCTCCCCATGGGTTGAATTCCATCCCATCTGCAGTTAGCTATGCCTTTCACATAATACTTCACCTCCCTATGGCTCAGTTTCTCCACTGGAACTATGAGTAGCAGCAATAATACCTCCTCATGGTGAATATCTGTCACATGTCAGGTGTTACATTAGATACGTCAAATGCACAGACTCTTGTAACCATCATAGCAACTATATGAGGGGTTTATCCATTTATCAGGTGAAATGGACACATAGAGAAGATAATTTATCCTAAGGTCATAGAGCTAATAAGAAGGCAGGTAGTTTAGATTCAGAAGCCAAGCTCTAAGCCATCACACATAAAGGCTACCCTGCAGATGACATGAAATAACCCATGGGTACACTTAGCATATTTGCCTGCATGTCATAAGAGCTAAGTAAATGGCAACCAGAGTACTTGTATAGTGAACTCAGTACTCAGTCATGTATGAGTAAGAAACCTTAGCTGGCCGTGCCATCTAATACAGCAGTCATGAGCCACCCCCCTCTATTTAATTTCAGATACAATCACAGTGAAATAAAATACAAAATGCAGTCCTTTGGCCATTCTAGCCACACATCTCATATACTCAACAGGCCTGTGTGGGTAGCAGCTACCATTACTGGTTTTGTATCATTGTGTCATTGTGAACATCATGACAGAGGTTCTATTGGACAGAGTCATTCTAGAGGCAAACTGCCAGAATACCACCCCGAAGCTGCTGGTTGAAGTTCTTTGACATGATAAGTTACCTCCCTGTGCCTCAGTTTCTGGTGTGTAAAACAAGGATAAAGATAATTACATTAAAAACTGTAGTCACTTTGAGAAATATGTGAGTTAATATAATCGTCAATGTCCTTAGAAGGTAATTAATGTGTCCTGTAATGTAGGAGATTGCACAGAAGAGCATGTTTATTATTATGAGGTCAGTGGCATCATTATGAATTCTAACCTTTACATTTTAGTCCTTTAATATCATGAGCATTCAGATTTAAATGGTGAGCAACCTTGAAATGCTCTTCTCTCTCAGTTTCTATCCACTACCTTCCTACATCAACTCCTACACTGCCTCCAAAGCCCAGGTAACTTGGGATTTTTTTCTCTACAGTTTCCTCCTAAGCACTCTTACCTCTGACAGAACCCATCACTTCTCAGGTTATAGAGTATGCCCATGCCTGTCTATCCAATCCATGTGCCATGATTAACCTGATATCTACTCCTGCCACTCATCTTCCCAAGACCCTCTAAGACCTGCCTTAGAAGAAGGATGTCCACAATCAGCATGATAGACCCCTCCATGGCAGCACGCAGAGCCCTGAAAAGCCTTTTGTGATGAAATGCATCCAGAATGAGAAGCAAATGTGATGCTTTGCCCCAAGCACTGTGTCTGTCACAAACTCCTGGGCATTAGAGAGTGACCTTTGCAAAAAGTCACACTGGCTAAAATGTCTCTGTATTGTTCTTTGCCTGGTGATGAATTCTCTGGGGCTAGATGAACATTTTCCCGTATCTCAGAGAGCTGAGCTGGGAAGTCTAGGAGGCTAGATCGGGGAGGGGAACACAGCGTAGAGCATGTTTGTGTTTTCAGAGACTATGTACTGCCTAAAGTGCAGCTTCGAGACACAGCAGCTTCAGCAGGAATCAGCTTCCCAGCCCTCAGAAAAGAGCAGACTCATGTGACCAAGCCAGAGTGGAGCACAGCATGAAACCCTTCAGAGGCTCAGTTTCCCCTCCTGTGAGATGGAAGGAACTCTCGACCTTGTAGAAGAGGGGTAGGAATAATGTGTGTGAACACTTTTCCTGAAGCCTGTCATGGAGCTTCCAATGCCTTAAACTGTGGGTCATGACCCCATAGCAGGTTGTATTACTGGATGTTGAGGCTGTGAAAATTTGGACAACAGTAAAAGGTTTCTAATTAAAAATCAAACATTGGATGGATCTGAAGTGTTTCAGGAAGTACCTTCCCACGTTCCATGGGATTTTATTGCCGCCCCTGGTTCTGAACATGTATGTGTGCTTTACACTGCACACATCATCCTGCCATGCAATGCCAAGGAATGTCATTGGGAACGCTGGCTTTGATTTGAGACTATTGTATCCAACCAAGTGCAGTTGTTTTACTCAACAGAAAGAGTTCTCAAGTTTTCTACTCTTATAGCAATAAATATAATGATTCTATTATAGAAAAAAACTTTTGATATTTTCCTATCATTTCTCAGCATGTAAGTATCGAATTAGTATAACTTTGGACTTTATTACTAGAATGTTTTATTTTTTAAATTTGTTTGAGTTGCTGACTTGAATTTTAAAAAAAATGATTGAATGAAATTTGGCTTGGAATTCAGATAGAATTTCCAACTGTTTCTGAAATGGCTCTAAACATACTTCTTCCATTTTATACTATATATCTGTGTGAAGCAGCATTGGCAATTGTAAAATCAAAATATGAAAGACTAAGAATGCCATGTGTCCTTCAGTTTCAAATAAACACTCAGCTAATTTCTAATTCTTTATGTAAAAATAAACAAGCACATTCATCTCACTAGTATCCAAATTTTCTTTCTTCCCAAACAAATAGAAAAAAGATAGGTCTACCAAAAAATTGCTTTACAATAAATTTCTTCATGATTTATTAATAATAAAAGTTCAATTTGTATATCTACCTTACATAGCTTTATACTCAGGATAGCATAAAAATCTCTTAGGAGGAGGAAAGAAATCATGAGTAGCAGATCCTCAGTCAAATTCAAAAGCCTGGAGTAGCAGATCCTCAGTCAATCGGGGCCAGTACCAGCCGCAGCCCCTAACACATCACTTTCCCTTCACAGAACAGCCTAAGAAATGTTAAAGGATTCAGGAAAGTGGAGACCAAGTAGAAAAGCATTCTTGTGATATTAAGACTGAGAATGAGAGATCCACAAGTAAACAAATGCAGGTCTCCGAAGTAACTACAACTCAACCCAAAAGCACATAGATCTGTTTGCAAAGGCCATTTAATAATGTGTGAAACTCGGGCAAATCCCCTGCATGGGACTAAGTCGAGTTTCCATAGCAGAAACAACAAGGAGGTGCTGCCAGGCTTCCCCAGGCTGCAAGCCCCTCCCAGCCTTCTGTGTTTTAGTGATGCCAGTGCATCCATGGCCCTTCCTTGTCCCGTGTCTGTGTTGGTCAGAGCTGTTGGTAGGAATCTCTGTTTTTATGTTGCTTCCTGTTCCCCCACAGGCACAACCTGCACTTCCTCCTCTGCACTGTAACGGCTCTCACAGTCTCCTTTTCCTTCATCATGGTTGAATGTACATCCCAAACCTTGACAAGCTCATCAGTCTTGGGGACTCTGAGACAGACATATTCTAAGAATAACCTCAATGACCCCTTCCTTGTCGAGCCCCTGCCCTTTTGTGTTGGCCTATTGCTCGTGGAGATGGTATTTGTGTGTTTTTTGTTTTGCTTTGGCCTTTTTTTTTTTTTTTTTGTCTTATATGGCTTTTTTGTGTTTGTTTTGATTTTTGGTTTGTGGGTTTACACTTAAAGAGAACATAAAGTTGGGTTAGGTAGGGAGGTAGGAAGAATCTGGGAGGAGATGGGAAAGGGGAAAACATCATCAAAATATAGTATATGGGAAAAAAAATAATTTAAAGACAGAGAGACCAAAAAAAAAAAAAAAAGCCCCTGCGTATTGGTGAATAAGAAGTTTCTCTTGTGATTGTCATGTGTTACGGATGTGATAGTGTGAATTATAGTCACCTAAATTCACATGTGGTACTCTTAGCATCAAATATTTCAGAATGTAACCCAAATTAGACACAAGTTTGTTACAGATATCATTATGATGAGGTCATTATGGTAGCCCACAGCCAATAATACCAGTACACTTGGAAATATGGTATGAACATGAGGACACATCTGAGGACCAGAACAGACTGTCATTCACAGCTCTCAGAAGGAACTAACCGTCTTCAGTGCAGACTGAAGTGCCCAGACCTGTGAGGCAACACAATATTGCTATTAAAGGCACCCAGTTTGCTATGGCATTTGAAATTTGTGGCACAAGATGATGGAAGTGGGTGTCACTTAACCCCAGGAGCCCTTTAAGAGCAAATCATTTTCTTCAGCAAGTGGCAAAAATAGGACATTTCAAAAAAAGGTGGTAGCCTTGTGAGACCCTAAGCCATTGTCTTGGTTACTTTTCTATTGCTGTCACCAAGCACCATGACCAAGGCAACTTATTGAAGACAGCATTTAATGAGGGGCTTACAGTTTCAGAGGGTGAGTCCATGACCATTATGGCAGGAAGCATGGTAGGCATGACAAGAGAGAAATAGTTGAGAATTTACATCTGCCCCAGTTCTACTGCCTGGGAACCAAGTATTCAAATATATGAGCCTACGTGGGGTGGGGGGCATTCTCATTCAAACCACCACAGCCAAGGACTCGTTCAAGGCTCATAGCACTCCTGACTTAAAAAACCATGAGCTAAGAAATGAGTCATAGTTTAAGTCCTTTCTTTTGTATAATTTCTGACAACAGTGATGAATTCATATAGACTCCCACTCTCAAGATCCCTTTTCTGTTTTTTGTTGTTGTTGTTGTTGTTATTTTGTTTGTTCTGTTTTGTTTTGTTTTTACAGCACAATGAGAATTCTGGGTTCTTAGCCATGGACTGCGAGTCTTTGCCTAGACTTTCTCTTGCTAATACCTCATTTCCCCACTGGGAGAACATGTCTCACTCCAACTGTATCATTGCCAACACAAAATCAGGAACAAGACATTTTGAGTTAGCTCCATTAGAAATGAAGAAGATGAAATAGGATCAAAAGATAATGACTAAAAGCAGAAAAAATGGCATCACTGAGCTTGTCGCTTAGCCTTGGGTCCAAGGGCTTTCCCAAGCCAGCTAACCTCTTGTCTTCCCACCTGCTGGAAGGATCTCATATCTTCCCTCATGGCCAAGTGTGAAGTCTTCAGCTCCCTCACACTGAGACTTTTTCACTGTTGGGGTGACAGGGTCAGGGGAGCTTGCTCCAGCCAATGCTGAACACAGTGACATCTCTCCAGGATATGCCTTGGCAGCCAACAATGGGACAAGAAGTTGTAAACGCTTTCCACTAAACAGGGACAGCACAGCAGAAACACAGAGCAGGAAAAGCAGTTGAGGCATGTCAACATACACACACACACCTGAGGATAACTTTGAAAAATGGGTTTGGCAAACCATACACACACCAAGGAGCAGTCTTGGTGGGTGAGCTGTGAGAATTCCCATCTGGAAATCCTACAAAGCAAAGCAACATGACTAGTGTTCAGAAAATGCCAAACT
>CABHPH010155909.1:11213-13713 GCA_902168325.1 Peromyscus nudipes | reverse complement strand
TGGCAAAATATTTTACTTACTCTGGGCTTTCTGTTCCCTAATGGAGTGAGGGTGGCTTTTTCTCCTGGCTCAGCTTTACCAAGGAGGCTGGGCACCTCTCTGCTCCCACCCGCTACTGTTTGCCTCGTAACAAACACACTTAGAATTTGAACAGTCCTTTTATCAGCAGATTTTTAACTCTCACGAGGAAAAAGACGGGTTGTTCAATTCCTATTTCCCTGCTGGGAGAAATTGAGGAAAAAGAAAAGTGAGATAATTTAAATTAAGAGAAGATAAAGAAAGCCTCTGTGCTGATTCTGAGCTGTTGCTTCCCCCTTCTGTGGGCTGGAGACACTTGTGACTCCAGAGACACCCTTGCCCTTGCCCGACCGACCTAGTCTTTCTCTTCTCTATTTAAGAACAGCTTTCTCCTCCAGCCTACCGTCTCCTCTGACAGCAGTCGTGAGTTCTGCCATGACCATTAAACTTGAGGGATGAAATTTTTTCTTTCAGATCCTGGCTGCTCTGCCTACTGCTAGTTTGGGCAAGGTCTCTCACTACTCTGGGTCCCAGTTTCCACAGTCGGTGATGGGGTTCAAGACACGGGACCCCCAAACACAGTGCTTTGGCATATTAAGTCTTTGAAGGAATCTGAGAAAACTTAGATATTTTTCAGACCTCCCCATGCAGTGAGTCATAGTACCTCATGAGAGGTACATTCCCCATGTGCCCCGTATGTGACAGGGCACACCTCTACTGTGCTTCATCTTATTATATTACCCTATGACTTCCCTCCTTCATCACCCCATCATAAAAATACATGATAACTTCATTTCTTTACAAAGTCTTCCATGTCTTATGAGACTTACATTAAAAAGAATTGTGTGCTTTTCCTTATTAAACTGGTTTTTTCCTAGAGGGGCTTCAGCAACCATGGATTTAGAACAGTAGAAAGAACAGCTATTTTTCTTCTGTATATGTATAACTGATTGATGACACAAGTCTAGGCTATCGAGGTACTAATGATTCATGATGAATTATAACACACAAGTCACAAAAGAAGCCAAATGGAAGTATCTAGAACAATCTCAGGCCTGAAATCTTTAGGGGAACCCAACATCTCAGTCACCCTATAGGGAAGACTACAGGCCACTCTTAAGTGCTCGCTAGCCTGTGCTCTGACTTCCTGTCTTCCTTTCTGCCCTCGCCAGTGAAGAGGCATTTAACTCGAGGAAAGTAAAAGAGCCGCTCTGGAAATGAGTTGAAGCAGAGCTCCCCTTGTGTTCCCCCAGGAAGGTCCCACTGGCCCTCGGAGAAGACGCTGATGGCTCCCCACTGCCAGTGACCACCAATGCACACCTCCTGAAACAGTACAGGAAATGCCACTTCTGGAGACGTGGGAATCAGGTGCCTAGGCTGCTCACGTGGTGCATATTTATAACTTCTTGGCCTTGACTATGGGCCAAATGTTAAATTCACTGCTAATTTCCTATTAATTAGGTGCTGCAGTTTCTCAGCGAAATGAATAACCAGCCAGACAGGAGCTCTGAAGTTCAAAAATACCATGGGCTGTGGGTGTTAATAGAAGCTGGGTGAGGAGGGGCTGAGGGCTAAGAGGGAAAACAGGAGGGGGGGGCTGCCTCTGAAATAGCGAAATTATTATGCACTGACCTTAGCGAGCCCTTAGTAGACCACTAAAAGCATCTCCAGACCCTCTGTATAAGAACAGCATGAAGGATCATGGATGGTCTAGGCAAGGTGAGCAGTGGGGCCCTTTCTAGCTAGTGTCCCTCCAGCAGTGATCTCTAGATGGTTTATCTATATCACCTGGTCCAGTTCTAGTCACTGGGCAGCTGTATGTCTAACTCTCCACCTTCATCTAAGGATATTAAAACACTTGCCTCAGGGTAACTGAAATTCCAGGTTATAGCTTAAGGGAAACAATGGCCACAACTAAAATTGGAAGCATTTCTAGAACTCTTAACTGTTTACTAGGAGCCTTCCAAGTGTTTTTTTATCTTCACAACACAATGAGAGGAAGGAGCCTCTGTTGGTCTACAAATGAGAGAACCAAGACTCAGAAATTCAGTGCCTTGGCCAAGGCAAAGATCTCAGGAGTGACAGAACCAGGCTGGCCACCTTCACACACTGTTCACCGCCCTACCAAACCATCTTGATGAGCCTCCTTATAATCTTCTCAGTCTACAGTTCAGCCTAACCCATAGAAAGCTGGGCAGGATGAGATAAGCCAAGGACATGAGACCATGAACAATCAGGAGACCAGCTTGTCTCCAGAAGAATTGCATATTATCAAGAACAAAGAGCTGCTATGAGAATGCTTCTATCCAAACCTAGATGTCAGGCCACTATTATAGAAAGTTGAGCAAGGCATTTTGTCCAGTGCCTCAGTCTCCCCTGTTGTACTATGATGATAATAGTAGCAGTCATCATATGATGATAGTCATGGTCATGGCCACCTCATTATATATCTGTGGGGCGGGGGGGGGGGGGGGGGGGGGGG
>CABHPH010155909.1:0-11113 GCA_902168325.1 Peromyscus nudipes | reverse complement strand
GAAGGCGCACAGCTGAGATGGTTCACAAATGTGCTTTTATCAAATTCTAGCCTCATCCCATGAGTCAAGCACGATGATTCAAGCCCCACCAACTCTGATGTCTCATCCTGCTGCCCCTCACAGTTAATACCTGAATCATCATCCCAAATACTTTTGCTCTAGGGATGTCTCAGATTACAAAGACTGATTCTTTGATAAATGCTTTATAGGACATTTCCTCTAGCACTATGAATGTCCTTCCATAAATAATTAAACTGAACTGGTTACTGAAAGAAATGATCAAAACCCACAGTGGGGGGAAGATGGGAACTTAAATATTTTGCCTTGTTCCAGCTGTGTGTACAGATACTTCCTGATCTCTGGGGGCCAGCAGGGTGACAGGAGAAGCCTAGCCCCACTGCTAGGGAGTGTCACATTGAAGATGCAACAAGGAACAGCCTAGGGACTCAGGGACAGTCACTAAAAACTTAGACTAGCAAGGAAAGAAAGCACCTATTGGTGGTTCTTCATGGCGCCCCCTGCAGCCTGATCCAGCAACAACATAGTAGTCAAGCTATTAGGTGGTGACTAAAACGTGTGCAGAAGGAAAACAAAAAAACAAAAACAAAAACGACCATCCCAGACAGCAATGGGGGTCTACTGCCTGGGACCTCTAGGGAGGTCTCATTCTGGGCTAGTGAGATACCTTGTATTCATTTAAGAACCTCCCAGGGATACATTTAAGTCTTTCTTCCACCTAGATTATTAATCACACTTCCCAGAATTCATTTAGAAATACTCTGACGCCAGAGCCTGCAGCTTTTGCATAAGCTTGTTCGTGTATTTATTCCCCTAGGGGGGAAATGTTTCCTGAAGCGCAGAGCTTTCCTCCTTCCACAAGTATCCTAGATTTCCCCCATAATGATACAGCAAGCCCTTACTAACAGACTCAAACCAGACTGTTCTAATAAAACGGTCATGAAAGGACTTTTACGAATAAATGCATATTTATTACTTCTCAGCACAGACAATGGCATTGTCTCTGTGGAGTCAGGAAGCAACCAAGAGGGTCTATAAATATTTGCACCAAGAGCTAAGAATCTGCAGTAACTGGGGTCACTGTGTTTAAAAACAGGTTTTGGCCTTTGGGCTTCATTTACAGGCTTCTGTCTGCCTTTCCCACTGACTCCTCACACAAACTCTAGACCATCAGAGAAGCAGAAGATAACAAGTTCAGCTTTGATGAGGTTCGGTCCTTTCAAGGATGGCTCTGCTGGCCTGTCCCAAACGATGAGTGTGTGGAAGCTATGTGGAACTCCTGATAGGGTATGAGAAGATGTTGATTTCTTTTTCCTCCTTAAATGGGAACTTTGGCTATAGATTCCACTAGCAGGAAAACAAATTAGGCTAGAGGTTAAAGCGAAGCCCTTGGTCTTGATCTGTGAATGTATCCACAGCACACCCACGCATCCCGTAGCAGGCCCTATTATCCTAGTCTTTCTCTTTCTGTCCTGTTTCCATGTAAATATGATTGAGAATTCTCCTTGTTTTTTTTTTTTCAAAAACTACCATCCAAGGCAGATGTGTGGTCACATTTTGGGAGGGGAAATGCTAATGAAGCTAGGCCATCACCTCCAAAATGCAGAAACCTGCAAATCTGAGATGGGTCTGAGCCACTAACCCCACAAGTCATTGATTTGGAAACAGTTTGCTTTCTCTATTCTGTGCCTGCGAGTCAGTAAATGAACGGTTGTAGTAGGTGTCCTGTGAACGTGTTTGCTTTTCAGATGACACCTTCGCAATAATCAGTCAGGGGCATTTTCCTTTCTTGAGGGGAGCCAAACTCTAGTTTCCAAGATGCTGGGCTCAGCAGTGATGATGACGCCAGGGACCACGCCAGTCCTTTGCACTCACTGCAAATGATGATCAGTCTACAAATTTCACCTGCGGCGCTCCCCTGCTTCTGATCTCCTCAAGTTTTAATAGCCATGTTGAAGGAACTGAGGTAAAGGGACAAGATGCTACCTTTAAGTTTTAGAGCTTCCCGCACTGTGCTGGGCACGTACTGGATAAATGGGCATTGATTGATTTCTGGATTGAGTGGCCCACATAAGAACGCAAAGTTTGGCTCTCTGGCATACTGAATTATATACTCGTTCCCAGGAAAACAAAACAACCCAGTGACTCCACTAGCAACTTTCCCTCCCATTATCAACTACCAGACCACCTCAGAACACTACATCATCTCCCCCACCAAGATACATAAAACCTTTGAATGGAAAAGAGTCTTCATTCATGTATCAAATACCTCTGTGAGGCTACTATATGTCAGTGATGGGGGTTATTCAAAAGTGGCAAGTACACAATTTGCAAAAGAGAGGAATCACACACTCATCTAAAAAGCCTCCTAAACAGATGTAAAAAGACAGGATAAGACCAGTTCTAATTCGTGGCAGGACATTCGAAGGAAAAGCCTGGTTATATAAGAGGGTACAGAGGAGTTGCCTAGGGAAGCCCTGATGAGCTGAATCCTGAAGGATGAAGAAACACTGACAGAGCGAAAAACAGAAACTCAAGTAGAGCAAGGGACTGAACCACAGTCCTTCACTTTTTCCCAGCATGTATCACTACCCTGATCCTCCAGCAACCGGGGAGGAAGGTAGTGTCATTTTTCTGAAATTCAGAAGCTAACATTAGTTATAAGTGGGGCATCTTGAAGCAAGCCTCCATATCAGTGCAACATGCAACCAAAGAGACACCATTGTTTGCAAAAGGGTTCAAGTCAGAAAATTAAAATCACTTTAGTACTCAAAGACGACCACTGAATGTTTCTCTTGAGAATATTTTCAAGGGTTAGCAGACTGCGTAATAGTTTATAATCAAGATAGTATTTTACAGAAAGAATTTTTCACACCTAAATCAATCAACAATTTACTTATAAACACACTCTCTAGCTACTTAGATCTACCTGTTTTTAACTTTTTAAGATTTATTTATTTTATTATTGTATGTGTGTTTTTCCTGTATGTATGTCTGTGTACCACATGTGTGGAGGGACCATGGAGGTTATAAAAGGGAGTCAGATCTCCCGGGATTGGAGTTACATATGGTTGTGAGCTACCATCTGGGTACTGGGAATCAAACCCGGGCCCCTTGTAAGAGCAGCCTCTTCTCCTGACCACTGAGCCATCTCTCTTGCCCTCTTATACCCGTATTTTAAACAATTTCCAGAAACATGATTTTTTTAATGGCAGAAACATCCTAATATTCTAAAATTATAGGCATTATAATTTAATTCTTTATACCTTTTATGTTGGAGCTGCAAGGTATTTAACTCATCATTAGTTTGAATAGTTCAACAACATCCCAAGCTCTCGAAGACAGGAGTGATGGGCCCCTAAGTTGCACTGTTTTTACATTGATTACATTTCCAACTGGATTCATTAAGTCACCAACAGCCAGCATTTGCCTCTGTGCCCTTTTCTGATGCAGCCATCTAGATCCATGCCAACAAGCCATTCCAAAGTTCCTTAGCCAAGGTCTGGATGGTCTGCCTATAGCAGTGGCTCTCAACCTGTGCGTCAAGACCCCTTTGGGGTCAAACAGCCCTTTCACAGGGTTGCCTAAGACCATCCTGCCTATCAGATATTTACATTACAATTCATAACAGTAGCAAAATTACAGTTACAAAGCAGCAACAAAAACAATTCTATGGTTGGGGGGGGTCACCACAACATGAGGAACTGTATTAAAGGGTCACAGCATTAGGAACCACTGGCCTACAGTCGCTAAACAAAGCTAGGGACGTCCAAATGTAGGTCTTAGCACGAGGACTGTGGCCTTGACCCTGGGTTTCCTGCACTAAATAAACAGACATTAGGCTGCCAATGCTCTTCTAACTAGCCCAGGGTTTTCCAATTATCATTACCCAAGTCCACAGGCCATATTTTAAATCAAAGTGGCCTTTTATGTGTGATCTTGAAATTCATAGTTTTTAGGTGAGAATATCCATCCTTAATTGAGCTCCTAGGTCCTCTTTCACCTACATATTTTTCTTCCATCCTCTCCTCAGGGCTGCACATTTGTTCCAAAATGCAACAAATGACAGCACCACAAGGTGAGATGTGTAAGTGTTTTGCCTGGAGGTGGAAAATGTGCACATTAATTTCATAGTGACCCAGATAATACATATGATGAAAAGGGCAGATAAATGTCATTGCATTCCTCCCAATAACTTCTTTCTGGCTTTGTTATTAATAATCATATCTCAAATAGCTGACACTCACATGCTAAGGCGTGAATCCCTACTTGCAAACCAACATAACTTTTCTCTATTATCTTTCCTGTATAAAGATTATGAGAATGTACCTGATCCATCACGGCTTGTGACTGAAAATATTTCTAGGTTTTTATCACTTCAAAGGTTTTGAAAATCCACCAATCAGCCAGGCTAATCTCAGAAAACTTGCTCACCTTCATTATCTCTCTGCTCAGACTCTCAGGTCAAATGGGCAAATGACCCCATTTCATCTTTTTTTGTTTTTTAATCTATCTGTACACAAAAGCATAAACTGAATGCTCTGCACACAAATATTGTTCCTTCCCATAAATCCATTTCTTATTGCAATTAGGAGTGAAAAGTAACTCACTCCCTCCCTCTCTCTCTCTCTCTCTCTCTCTCTCTCTCTCACACACACACACACACACACACACACACACCTGTGTCAGGCCCTGATTGTCAATGGCACTGAAGTTTACACAAAGTCACATTGCTGTGGTCACCATTATAAAGCCTGTGAATGCAGATCAATGTTTTAACAGGATGCTCTGGCTTCAATCGTAGTCCATTGAAACAGGGTTCTATCCATCCAGTCTCTGGAACTGTTCCTTTGGGTAAGCTCTCTTCCTGATCTACTATTGTAGCTTCTCAAATTCACATTCTCCAGTAAGGGCACAGAATCCAAGTCACCCTTCACTGTTGCATGGCCTTAACTTTTGGAGAAGATAGAAGTTCTCTTTGTGTTGGGTTCCCTGACATAGTGCCAAAAGCTTTTTGGACAGCCTTCTGGAAGAGAAAAGACCTGAATGGCCTTATCCAGTGCTGAATTCTGCAGGCTATAATACTGAACAGCTTGAAAGATGTGATCTTTGATGAAATAGTGGTATGAAAGTTATAGGGATAACTAACCACCTTCTGATTATATCTGAGACCTGATCCACAGGAGAGATTGCATGTCTGGTACTGATTAAATCCCTTGATTAAATTCCATAACTAAGGAGCTCATAGGCCCTAGGGAACACCTACTATTGTTGGTTTGCTAAATGGTCATGTTGTCAAGCTGTATTCTAAATATTTAAGTTTATATATATATATATATATATATATGTACATTCTCATTTAGAGAAGCTATATGGTCAAAGAAGTTTCTTTTTATGGTGGGTAGTAGTAAATTCAAAGATTCATAACTGGTCAAAATGTCAAGTATAAATAACTCTAAGTGCTCAGCTATGGACGGGTCATCAATATCAAACTCCCACTATCCAAGACTTGGGGAACTTCACAGAGTAGAGGTAAAAAGCACATAAAAGCCACTGAACGGGGCACATGGAATAGCAGTGAAATGCTGAGGTATGGGCACAGCATTACTATTGATACATCAACTCACATCAGCTATGATTGCCTACGTAACATTTACATAAGATCAAACCAGTCAAAAATTCTGTCTTAGACGGGGGAAGTGACCCCTAAGGCCCCACGCCTATCAGAGATGCTATTTACAATTGAAGGTGGAAGAGTCGCTCTCCTCTGGGGACATGGCCACTGGCAGGCTGTTTGTGCCCTAGTGGCTGGCCACATACCCATATATATATAAAAGCAATACCAACTGATCTCAGAGATTATTAATTTAAAAAAGATAAAATAAAAGGGCACATCAAGTTGGGAGAGAGATGAAGGGGGCCTAAGAGAAGTTCGAGGGAGATAGTGGTAGACGAATATGGTCAATATACATTATGTAAATGTATAGAACTTTTTTTTTTTTTTGGTTTTTTCGAGACAGGGTTTCTCTGTGTAGCTTTGCGCCTTCCCTGGACTCACTTGGTAGCCCAGGCTGGCCTCGAACTCACAGAGATCCGCCTGCCTCTGCCTCCCGAGTGCTGGGATTAAAGGCGTGTGCCACCACCGCCCGGCTGATGTATAGAACTTTTGAAGCATAAAAGATACGAGTTTGAGAGAGGGAGAACCAGCTACTGACAGTGCAATCTGGATTAATGAGTGGAACGTGCTTTCTGAACCAAAATAAAAGTGAGATTAGATTTTCAGGAGCTTCACAGTCTGAGAATGGATCCAGAATCCACCATTAACCACCTACATAAACTTACACATGTGACTGACTATCAACAATTGAAATAAACACATTAACAATAAGTTACCCCAAAGGTGGTGTTGAGGGATGACCCCCCCATAACATACAGAGCTTGTCAACGTACTCAGCACTGAGTTAAAACTCAATAACATTAACTGTAATCATTATTGTTAATAATTTTGGAAAGTAATACAATGTTACTTTCCATACATTAGACTGCCTATATTAATATCTCAGTTCTTCCATTTACTATGAATGGAATCTTGAATAAGTTTCTCTGCCTTTCAGGGTCCTATCTGAAACATGAATATAAAAATGCCCCTGCCTCACAAAATTGTGAATCAAGTTCTCAACGAGGTAAGGACACAAACAACAGTGTATAGGAGTGGAGCATTGTGGATAGATAAAAAATTCAAGACTGTCAGCAAAGCAAGATGAAGTTGCACATGCTGGTAGGAGCCAGACCACTGAGGGTCTGGGAGGCCAAATAGAGGAACTGGTACAATTTGCCAACAGGTGTAAAATCCATGATGGCTTCAAGGTAGGATCTGGCATGGCTATCTCTGCATCTCAGAAAATCAGTTGGGGATGGCCGTGGCTAATGGATGGAATCATTTTGAGACCATTTATTGTAAGACCAGTTATAAGGCTGTGGATAGAGCCCAGGTAAGAGATAAGTTGAAGCTGACCTTGTTTCCTGGCCTGTTATGATTTGTGTTACAAGTTCCTTGCCTTTTGTTATCCAAGCACTTCCCATTCACTTAATAAAATTTCTAAGCACATACTATTTCACTTTGACCCACATTCCAGTAGGGGAAAGAATCATATTTTGTGAGATCATAAGTGTCTGTGAATTGGACAAGTCTGCAAGAGCTAAAATAGTACAGTGTCCCTGTTATCCAGTTGGTCCTGGTCACCAATAAGTGAATAGAAGCAAAAGGTCCTACTTGGATCAAGTGCCTCTTAGTGAATGTAATTCAGCACAGGAGCAAACAAACAAACAAACAAACAAACAAACAAACAAACAAACAAAAAAAGGTCTGTTAGCTATTACTGCAGGACAGTAATTTGATGGTAAATATAATTTGGTCACTTTCAACATGGACTAAAAGAGATGAACCAGAACTTATGGAAGCAACTTAGACAATGATCTAATTAAATATGTAAGATAAACCACCTTTATTTGAGCATTAAATTATATCATGAGATAACCCTAAACCAATCTGACAGTTAAAACTGGGGTATTACCTAGCTCATATTGAGTTTGGTTCACATGGGTGACAAAAATCAAACTTTTAAGTAGATCCACTTCTTTTCTTTCCATAGCAATATGGCTGTCTTCATTCAGGGCCTGAATAAAACACTATGTCCTCTGGGACACTGTCTCTTAAAATGCCTAACACAGTCCACAGGTTATGGGTGTGGTAGTTAACATCAGTAGCTCAAATGTGTCATTTATCAGAACAGTAGGGATTAAACTTCTCATAAGTTTGTTTGTTAATGACCTATAATGAAATGGTCAAAAGAGGCAGTCCACAAACACGGTTGGCAATCATTCCTTCCTTGCAGGATCCACAAGCTACTTTGCAGATTACACTTTGAGTCTAATGTCCCTCCCCCTTGAACCTGGATTGGTCAAGTGATTTGCTTTACCCATGCAAGTGGGAGCATGCAAACATGAAGGCGAAAGACTTAATTGGGTTCCTGTAACAGGATAGCACAAACACTTGCTTTCCATGAAGTAGAAACATGTTTGCCACAGTACACATGTGAGCAGCATGTTCTGATCAATTACAGACATCATATGGGCTCATAATTCACTGGCCATATTTGGTCATCTGGCTCCATCCAATGTCAAGGAAGCCAGGAAGTATTGTCCTATCATGTTTCTACATTTTCTTTGAAGTAGAAGTTCAAGAGCAGGGCATTAGAATCTTGAGTTCTTGGAGAGAGCCCTGTTCCCATAAATTCAGTTATATGGTCTTATTTCATTCAGGAGTGAGGGGGGGAGAGATATAACTTCCTTTTCATGTGACACTACTGTGATCAAGATGGCTTCATCTTCATGACTTTATTCAACCCTAACCCTCCCTAAGGACCTGCTTCCAACCATGATGATGTTGGGCTTCAACAAATAAGCTGGGGAAGACATAATAGTCATATGACAGCAGCAGGAAACTTCCACTTTAGGGTTCTTGAAATCAAGTCACCTTGCTGAGATGGCATTCCACCATCCCGTTGCCTGCACACTTCATCCCATTTTTGTTGCCTGACCTTATCAATCCCCCAGAGAAAAAGTACAAATCCAAAAGGGATGAGCCATTCACCTGGACACTGCAGTGTGTGTTATTGGTACCCTTGATTGCTAATCCATGATGTATCTATCCCCAAGCTGATGCCACTTCACACTTGCATCCTTCTCTGGATGCTTGTCTTTACCCAATAGGAGCCTCTTTACCTAGAGACAGCTCAATGGTCACACCTGTGGTGAGTAACTGATACAAAGCTATAAAACCTGAACTCCTAACCTCAGGGCATGAGAAGACCCTTTTTTACAATCTTGTTCTGTTCTCCCTGTGGCATCAGGCTACAGCTAGACGTCAGTACTACCACAGCTCGGCTTAGTGACTTCTCTTGCCCTATTCTGTCTCCCTCACCTCCTCACAGCTTTTTTCCCTGTGCTCATCCTCCTAACAGACCACATAAGCAGTTCTCTATCTCTGGCTCCATTTCTAGGAAATGACCTAACGCAATCATATGAATTATTTTAAGAAAAAGTAGGAAGTAAAAAAGCTTGTTTCAGGCCATATTATATATTTTGGTTTAAATGATTGTTTAAAAACTAAACCGTGGTCATGCAAAGCAAAGAAAATGAGAGATTTCCTGTGACAAGCTGGCATTAGATACCACAGTGAGCCACTCTGCTGGTTTCCCAAACTTACCACCACTCTGCAGAGTGATAGCCAAGAGAGGAAATCATGTCTGAATACAACTAGAGAGGATCCAGCTCAAAAGAAGGGTAAAGGCAGAATTAATACTGGCTGAGCCTACCAGCTGTGAAAGAGTGGCTACCACTACAAACTCTGAACTCAGATGATGTGAGTCTATAGCTCCACTCCTCTGCCCACTGGCTCAGAGACCTTTGATGATTGACTTAAAATCTGTGACTTTGGCTTTCTATATATGAGGTTAAAAATAACATACTCAGAGATGGCTCAGCAGTTAAGAGCACTCACTGCTATTACAGAGGATCCATGTTCAGTTCCTAGCACTAATATCAGGTAGCTCATAACCACCTCTAACAGTAGTTCCAAGGGATCTGATGCCTTCCTTGGGCACCAGGCACATACACGACACAAACAATACACATACATATTTACCTATAGGCACTGACACATACACATAAAATAAAAATAAATCTTCAAAAAACAGAATAAAACACATGTTCTAAAGAACTATTTCAAAATGTGAACAAACACTTAACTACATCATTGAAAGCACCCAATCAACATTAGCTATTATCTTGGACTAAACACAGCAAATTATCAATGTAGGTTAAGTCACACAACAGTAAGAATACACCTTCAAAATCTAAGTGCCTCAGTGCATCAAAATTATGTCTTCTTTATAGTAAATACTATTATATGTTGCCCAAATACCTCAGGACCAAGACTGAGCAGTCACCATACCAAATGTACAGTTCACATGTCAGTAGCATATTCTGATCAATGATTACAGACATCATATTGGCTCATAATTCACTGGCCATATTTGGTCACATGGCTCCATCCAATGTCAAGGAAGGCAATAAGTATCATCCTATCATGTTTCTAATAAGAAGAAAAGTATATATGAGTAAGCAACAAGAGTGAATTCCTAACCCTACTGTGTTTTCAAATGTTGTATGATTTTCCATTTAAATATAGCTAGCGTCCTGAGACACTGGGAATATAATTAATACCATACTAATTTTTTAATTGAATAAAGGTGTTAAGCAATTGGTTAAAAGCCAATTATGAAGAAATTATAAATATTTTTTCTCTTACATGTTTGGTTGTGAGCCTTGCCTTTAATGACTGACCCATCTCTCCAGCTCATTTTTTTTTCTCACTAGTAAGAGGGATCAAGAATACACAGAATCTTAGAGTTGGTAAAGAACCAATGAGGCCCATGAAATCCAACTTCCCATCCAATCTAATGATTCCCTTCATCAAGCCAATCAAAGAAGCATTCCATCATCCCAAAGAACAAGCTGACAGCTGCCTTGGCCTCATGCTCAAGGGAGCCATGCTCTTACCACTCTGGTGGACATTGATTTGACACATGCATTTGTATCAGCAGGTGAGGTTCTCAGGACCCATAGCCTTCCAGGGATAGCCATGCATACAAGTGATGTTTTAAACCCAAATCCTGGGCTCTAACCATACACAGACGACAACCAAGTCAATTTTTGTACTGAGTCATCTCAAGTTCTCACAATAACTTTGTAGGAAGTTATTATGTCCTCATTTACAAATCAAGACACCAAGGTAAGATTTTAATCCCCTTATCCAAATGATACTGTTGGTTGTAGGCAGGGCAGGGAGTCCTGTAAAAATGTTTGTCACCCAGGATCAGCACTCCAGCAAGGCAAGGTGAAAATGTATCTGAATATCTTTACTTTTCTGTGCTCAGGTGCAAATGATCAAATAATTTTTTAAAAGATACATAAATTGCAAGTTACTTTTAGTCACACATTACTGAATGTGCTCGGTGTTCTAATGGTCTGT